>JAZKJV010000164.1:381466-516985 GCA_037367405.1 Ottelia alismoides
TCTTCTTCTATTGCTCAGTAAATGTAGTAATAGGCATGTAAATATGAATCTTCTCAAACATGCCACGAGCAAAGAGTAGTACATGTGCAGAGGACGACCATTCTGGCTTGAACTTGTAGATATCAAACTGTAGCTAAAGAATCTTGGCCTCATTCTTCGCTTGAGCATAGGTAGAGGCTAAAGTGTACCACGTCGCCTTGACGGTAGGCTGATTCAGAATATCATTGGTTCTTACAAAGCCAAACCCACGGATATACATCATCTTGCAT
Source organism: Ottelia alismoides (assembly GCA_037367405.1). Lineage (NCBI taxonomy): Eukaryota > Viridiplantae > Streptophyta > Magnoliopsida > Alismatales > Hydrocharitaceae > Ottelia > Ottelia alismoides. The sequence continues at coordinate 381,736 of JAZKJV010000164.1, forward strand.
CCAAGAAGCATTAACCCCAGTCTTATTCATTGGCTCAGGATTTGTCAGGATGCACTCCTTGTTGTTGCAAAGCATGAGGGTGAGAAACTGCATGGACCGCAACTCATAGTTGGTCACATCAATCTTAGTGATGAGAGACGGGCCCTTGAAGGCTCCGGATAAAAAAATATCACCCTTGTTCTCTGACATGATGACAAATGGTTGAATAACAGAACTCAACTGGAAAGTAGATCGATATGAACGAGTATACATTATCATATAGAGGATTGGTTGTATGTGTAGACTCATACAACCATCCTCATCACTCTGTGTTGCTTGCTAGGGACGGAAAACACAATTTAAAGGTCTGAAATCATATTTTCTGGAAAAAATCAGACCGATTCATACCGCAAATCGAGTGACAAAGGCGCACGGGGTGGCCAACGACAGCCTGGGAGGTCGGTGCGTGGGGAGTTGTGCGGTCAGGGCAACAGCTGGGCAGCGGGCCTGGCAACGGCCCGAACAACCGGAGGGGCCCAATAGCAGTCGAGGGTGGCAGCATGGGGTGGCGGAAGGGGTCGACGGTGGCGATAGCGGTCGGCGGCAGCTGGGGAGGGAAGGGGGCACGGGTAGGGTTTTGGTGGGATAAGTGACCTTCGATCTAGGACCGTCACTCTAATACCATAGAGGGAAAAGAATGAATTGCACTAATGAGATGAGAGGCCCTCGGATTCTCTTATATAAGTGATGAACCTATTGGAAAAATTACAAGACAAAGACAAAATAAATTGAAAATAAGAAAAGCAATACTAAAGATAACAAATATATCAATGATTAACAATAGCATAAAAATATTCTTTGTTTCACTAATGCAAGTTTGAATAACACACCCCACCTCACACTTGTTTTTTAAAAGAAAAGGTTAAGAAAGTCTAGAATAATTATTAACAACAACTAGATAGAATATGTACCCATAGTGGCAAGGTTCAAAGAGTAGGCATGCAATATTCATTCGGTCAGGTGGTCTGAAGCGAGTAAGCAGGTATGAAGTATATGTGGATTATGTGGCTTATATTATTTTAATTAAAAAATAATTAAAATATAATAATAAATTCAAACATTAGATATTTATGTTTAAAAAAACTGGACGTGAGAGTTTCTTCCCATCTAGCTCCTCACAAATAAAATATTGTAATAATAATACTATTACATATATATTTTTTATATATATTATATTTTAATAAATAAATTTAATGAAAAATGCTAAAATCATGGGACTTATAAGAAGAAGTTATATTTACATTGTACATACATAATAACATAACTGGTTAGACTATAGTTAGATGTCTATTTATAAATTTTATTGTAATTAATTCTTTATTTTCATTTTTTATTTGATTCAACATGGAAGTTGCAGTGAAGACTTTTTTGTACAAAGTGATTTCAACCAACGTATTTCCAAAAATCATCCATTTAGATAAAAGAATAGATCATAAGATTCATAATAAAATATCTAAGAATGTCAGTACAAACAACGGTTCATACATAAATAATCAAACTCCTAATCTAAGTTGTCAGAAATAACATGAAGAACTTCCTCGTCATCGCTATCAAAATCCGTGATAAATTATTCTTCCTCATCCAGACTTGGTAATGCATCCACATTCCTTTGGTCCCTCTTATATCCACCAATTCATCCCCTCCACTTGCCTCAGCCACAAAGCTCCAGATTTGTTATGAGCCTTGGAACACCTCTTACCTTTTGTTTGTCCTATCCGCTCGCTTACATGTATCCTATTCTTGGAAACGAATGGGTCTCTTCCTTTTTGAGAGTGTTGCTCCTTCAGTTTGAGTTGAATTTCACAAAAATCAAGCCATTCAGACTTTTGATTTCAAGTTTATTCCTCTTTTTGGTGTGGATATGCAACGCAAGTATTTTTACTCAAAATGTTAATTGATTAAACAAACACCAATCTTATTCTAATCATAAATCATGAATGTGGGCGTGTGCTACTTCGAAAGAGGTCTAATTTCTCTCACATCCAGAGGAAGAGGATGCCAGCTTTAATATCTTTGTTGCCATTGCCTTCATGTATGGTGTCTAACCACTAACCACCATATAGCGACCATCAATTAGCTAGAAGAAAAATTAAGATGCCAACTCCTTAATCCTTGCATACTTTAAATATGTGTAAAGTGTATTATAGATGACATGTTATACTACATGGATCGAACTCGTCCCCTTTGACGGATCTTTGCCTGATAGCAAATGGTTTTCCGAATGCACCATCTCTTTTTTTATAAAGAACCATTTCTTTTGTTGTAATAAAATCTTGATTGTTCAAATCAAGGTAAAATATCTCCAAGTAATGCAAAAAGTCATTTATGACAAAGCTATCATTGAAATGGTTTTATCATCCATATAAAAATAAAAGGGATTGAGATAGTGACTTGTATGGTGGAGAGAACTATCAAACCTCCCTCTCGACTTTGAACCAATGGCATCAATGTAGGCTTTATATAAATGCTCAATGCCTTTAAAAAGACACATTATCTCCTTCTTCACATCTTCAAACCCTCCATAGACAAAGCTCAACGATGACCTCCGATCACCATCAACAATACGCAAGAGAGGAACGAACGGGGAAAAGATCTTCAAGGTCAAGGAAACTTGGCTCCAAAATGGTGTACAAAGCACAATTGATCCAGCCATTTCGCCATCACTCAGCAGAAGAAAACATCAATCCTGGATTTTCTTTCTTTTCAATGACACTTTGTAGCACGAGAAAATAAGTGGCAAATCTTGTTTGCCCTAGTTTGGTTACATCACCCTTTTTGGGTAGAGAGTCGCATCAAGCTGAGCATCTTTGCTTCGATGTAGATTAAAATAGTCAGTGTTCTGGTCTTTGCTATTTTGACTACCGGCTCTTTGTCAATATATTCAAGCATGAAATCTATGTAGTGAGCAGCGCAAGATGACCAAAATATGTTTGGATAATTGGTCTTGAGGAGCCTCCTAGCTGTCATATTAGTAGATGCATTATCAATTACGATTTGCAAGACATCGTCCACCCCAACTTCCTTGATGCAACCCTCCACCAACGAGGATATATATTCAACAGTGTGTGCATTGGCTGAAGTGTCAACGGACTTCAGAAAATAAGTGTCCAAGTAACAATTAATACATAAGTTCATTATGCTTCTTCCCCTCATGTCAGTCCATGCATCTCTCATGGTGGAAAATTCATTTTTCCTCCATGCATCCTTGCGCCATTTCAAAAACCCTTCTGTTTCTTCCACTTCATCATTTAACAAAGTCTCTGAATTTTCACAATAAGATAGAGACTTGTAGACTTGTAGCCGCTTCCATATTGGTCATTTGCTTCGCGCAAGCGCATGAAGGAGTTCTTGGTCACCAGGTAGAAAGAATATCATAGTCATAAAAGAATCTGGCTACATATTTTTTGACACACGTGCTCCTCCTTGGCTAGTATTTCATTGATAATAGTTTGGTGCATTGTGCCAAATGACGCATTACCATCATCAAATGATCGTGATCTTTTTTCAAGACATGTTCCTTCACATTGAGTTGTGGGAGAGCATGTAGCTCTAATCACCACCTCATCTCTCATTTCTTTCAAACTGACAACTTTCTCAGAGTCAAATTCCTAAGTAGTACCTGGGAAATACATAAATACCTAGGTTCTACGCAATGTTTTTTTTTACTCAAAAACTACAAAGGTGTCGCATGTTGAACATGCGACACCCCTTAAGTTTTTTTTTACCCAGGAACTGCGTTAGTATCGCATGTTGGATGTGCGTTATAGATAACACATATTCAACATGCGATATCGACCCTAATTAAGCCCCGCGCCCAGCGGCCTTCTCATTTCCTTGCGCCCTTGCCCGAGAAGTCCTTCCTCTCCAACGACCCAGCCGCCCCCGACGCCCTCCTCTCCACCCTCATCTTCTGGTCTCCTCCTCTCTCGACAACACCCATTTTGGTCACTCCTAGCCCCCGCGGAACACTCCTTTTCCGTGTTTTCAGTGATTGTCACCGTCCTAGCCGTCCCCGCTTCTCATTAGGGCTAATCACCTGCTGCGAACAATTGGACTTGGTAAAACGTTTTCTTTAATTTTTTTGTATCATATGCATATTATTTTCATTTCTCGAATGTATGACGTTTGCTTGTACGTTGTGTCACGTATTAGGTTAGAATGGAGCAGTTGTATTGTATGTGTCATTTGAGTAGTACACTCATGTCCGGATCGTCAACCAACGTGAGGGGGTTTGTGTTGACTCCTAATATGACGTTCGATGAGATGTTGAACTTGGTTTGCCGTAAGTTCAACTTGGATGTTGACAGTCAAAAAATCCGATTATTACATCGCGTCCCTCGAGGCCCAGGGGAGGAACCATCATTTTCATCTATTGTCGATGATGATGATGTGCAGACAGTTATTGTGTACGCTCGGACCATTGGGAAATCAATGCCTACCGATATTTATGTTGAAGATGTATCTGTGAGCGAAGTCCCAACTGTTATGACTAACAAGGAATCGTCTGGAGTCCCGAGCACACAAGCAGCAGTTGTCCGCAGCACGCCACCAAGAATTGTTCCAACCATGGGACCCGACCATGATACGGATGCGCCTGTAACGCAGCCAAGCACGGTTCAGGATTTGGGCTTGAGTGAGCCGTTGCTGCGAGAGGTTAACCGGATGGATCAGGATTTCATCCCTTGGGGTACCGATGATGACCTGGAAGAAGGTAGCGAAGATGTCGAACATGATCTAATGGACGAGGAGCTCCCAACTGATGAACAAACCGCGCATACTATTACACCCCGTATACCCTTTTTTGGGGTTAGAGGGTCTAATACTCGTTCAACATATGAAGACGACATTCGAAGCAAGTCTAGACTTGATGGTGTTGCTGACGAAATCCGCAAGGGTAGGACGTTCAAATGTAGGGAGGATTTGGTGTACGCTGTGAAGAAGTTCCACATTCTATCACATTTTGACTTCATTGTCAAGGAATCCACCAGCTTGATATGGTCGGTTTTTTGTTCGCAGAGAGCAAATGGTTGTGTTTGGTATTTACGAGGACATTTCAGAAAATTTGATGGACTGTGGGTGATCTCCAAGGTTGTTGGGGCACACACTTGTATAAACCCAACAGTTAATCAAGATCACCCTCAGTTGGACTACAAATTCATATCCAGATCGTTGCTAACTCTTGTTAGGGATGACCCTAATGTTCGTGTATCTAGTTGTAGAGCTCACATCCACGAGATGTACAACTATTGGGTTTCAAGGAAAAGGGCTTGGGATGCTCGAAGGAAGGCCATCGGAATTGTATTTGGTGACTGGAAGAAGTCATATGCTGAAATGCCTTCTCTTTTGCATGCAATGAAGGCTGCTATTCCAGGGACTGAAATTGATATTGAATACAGCGACCATCCTGATCCTCGGAAACCTCTCTGCCGCAGATTTGAACGATGTTTTTGGGCATTTGGTCCTTCCATTGAAGCATTCAAATATTGTCGGCCACTGATTAGTGTTGACGGGACACATTTGTACGGGAAGTACAAACAGAAACTGCTCATTGCTTGCGGGGTTGATGGGGATAAACATATTGTCCCCCTTGCATTCGGGATCGTCGACGAGGAATCCTTGTCGTCATGGAAGTGGTTTCTTTCGTTGGTTCGTCTAAGGGTAATTGGCATGCGAGCTAGACCAATCTGTATCATCTCCGACAGGCATTCTGGTATAAAAGCCGCTATGAAAGATGCTGACGTGGATTTATTAGAACCCTTTGCATATTGACGTTTTTGTACGAGACACGTCGCGAGCAACTTCAATAGCGTCTTTAAAAATGGCTCCATGAAATCTCTGGTGCAAGCCGCAGCATTACAGACGACACCTAGGAAGTTCGCGTACTTCATGAGGAAATTACAAGAGTGGAATAATGGAGCAGCTAGATGGTTTTCAACTCATGATTGTCGTCGTGAGCAATGGACCTTGGCCTATGACGGTGGCTATAGGTTTGGTCAGATGACTACAAATCTGAGCGAAAGCTATAATGCAGTTCTTAAAGATGCCCGTTGCTTGCCAATCTCTGCGTTGATTGAGAAGACATTTTATAATTGCGTGTCATACTTCATTCAACATTTTGAAGAAGCAAGCGCAGCCATTGCTGCTGGTCGAAAATTCACGCATTACGCATCCACAGAGCTGACCCGTTGGACTGCAGCTGCGAATGGACACACAGTTACCCAGGTACAAGTACAACCGGAAATATTATTCGAGGTGTCTACCAGGGCTCGACGGACGTCTACTGGTATTCGCGGGCGCAAACAGTACACGGTAAACTTGCTACAAAGGAAATGCACTTGTAACAAGTGGCAAATATATCGTATCCCATGTTCCCACGCCATTGCAGTCATTTCAAAGCGTCGGGCTGATGTAGATTCCTATGTTGGAGAGTGGTACACCTGGGAGAAACAGTTGCAGGTTTACGGAGGACAATTTTTTCCCATCGGTGATCGTGAAACATGGGCTCCCCTCGAATATCCTGAGTTACGACCGGACCCAAAGCGTAAACGCGGTAAAGGTCGTCCACGTACAACAAGAATACATAATGAAATGGATGTTAGAGATGTGATTCGGCAAAATACTTGTTCCTATTGTGGAATATTGGGTCACACACACCGTGGTTGTCCCAACAAAGCCATAAGCAATTCTCAAGCATCCACATCAAATGCGCCGACGGCGAGCAGGAATAAGAATAAATGTGGAAATTGTGGTGGTCAAGGTCACAACCGACGTAAATGTCCAAATTCGAGTAAGTTTGCTACAGTCGTATATTAAGAATTTTCATTGTCTTAAATACTTGTAGATTTTTTTGGGTTATTGTTCTTTCATATAGTTTTTTTGAATTGTATTGTCTAACATTGAATATTGTATTTTTCAGATGGATCCCGGCCCAATTGATCCTTCAGTTTTGCGCCTTCAGGAGCGACATCGTTCACGTCGAGTTTGGGCTGGCGATGTAAGTAACTATAATTTCTTCCTTCCTTCAATTTTCTTTCCTAACAATTTTCTTGTAGGAATCTTCGTGGTTGTGTTGCCGACGACGAGAGACACATGTACGTCGGATCCCTTTGGATGACCGGCTACTGCCTTACGTAGTCGAGGCAGGATTTGTATGCATCTCAGAGCTCGAGTTCATTACCCTGGATTGGCATCTTGTGACAGCTTTAGTTGAACGGTGGAGACCCGAGACGCACACCTTCCACATGCCTAGTGGGGAGATTACTATCACCTTGCAGGATGTGGCATTCATCTTGGGGCTGCGAATTGATGGGCCCGCGGTTACCGGGGAGACAACACCTGGAGCGACACATGGGCAGATACATGCGAGGAATTGTTGGGTGTTAGGCCACTGCCCGCAGACATAGTTGGCAGCAGGGTGTCAGCAAGCTGGCTGTCCACCAATTTTTCAGAGTTGGCTGAGGATGCAGACGAGCTAGTCGTACAGAGACACGCTCCAGCGTACATTTTGCAGTTGCTTGGTGGAGTACTTTTCACGGACAAGTTTGGATCCTTGGTTTCACTTATAGCTCTACCACATCTACAGGATTTTGAGTTCTCTGGGACATTGAGCTGGGGATCGGCCGTACTTGCATATCTTTACAGACACCTATGTTTGGCAGCGAACATGGCGACCGAGGAGATTGGAGGCTCGGTCATCCTACTTCAGCTCTGGGCTTGGGAGCATTTCCCCCACATTGCTCCAGTTGTTAGGGACGGCAGAGAATGGTACGGGCGCCCGTTAGGAGTCCGCTGGGCAATGGCGTTTGCCCATCGTAGACAGCCCACACACGTGGTGAGACCCTACAGGGATGCTTTTGACATGCAATCACCCGACCAGGTAATTTTACATTTAAAAATTTTCCCTATAACAACAAAACAAATACTAATCGTAATACAATTTTTGCATTCAGGTATTTTGGACTCCCTATACGGATGAGATCCGCGCCCATCTCCCAGCCAACTCTCTTGAGGGCGAACACATTTGGAGAGCTGAAGTGCCTTTGATATACTTCCACATTGTGGAGTATTACTACCCAGATCGGTTTAAGAGAAAATTTGGGGGTCTTCAAGACATCCCAAGTCGTTGCTCCCCATTTCCAGAACTCCATGCTATCGATTTGAGGGTGAAAGTACATGTGGATTGGAGGGCGAAACACAGCTTGTATATTGCCCGCTGGGGAAGAGCGGGAAGTTAGAACTATTCGCATCGATCGGTCCAGAGGGGTATTCGCGACGCCCGCATACGAGGAATGGTATCGGACCATTACTCGAAGATTTATCGGACGTTTGGGTGCAACTCTGGCAAGCAACGTAAGTACTCGAACTATAATTTTTTGGTAAATTAATTAACAAAACTGTTTCAAATTTACATCTACGTATTTTCCTTGGATGCAGCTCGCTCTGTGGAGCCGTGTCTACGACATTGGACACGAGGAATGCCGCGAGATTGCGGCACAAGCGAAGGCGGAAATGACGGAGTGGCTGTCATTACATTTTGCGGATGCAGTCACGTTACATGACGAGCGTGCAGATGTGGCCAGGGAGGAGGCAAGGCGGGGAAGGGCAAGAGGACGGGGACGAGGAAGAGGTCGAGGTAGGGCACGTGAACAAGTCGCGGAACCCATGGACTTTGAAGAGGCCGCTGCGGAGGATGATAACATTGCGCAAGGAGACTACTTCACACCTGCCACCGAGCGACCAAGAGAGGACTTGCCAACGCCTCAAGCACCGTTGAGGCAAGGATTGGACCCCAGCCAGACACGACCAACTTACTGCACACTAACGCCGCCGTCTATGCCTACATTCGAGGAAGATGCCCCAGGACCCTCTCAAATCCACATGATAGACGAAGCGAACCGTCTATTACCGTTCCATCCTCCAGATTCTACGATTACATACCATCGGAGGAAAAAACGTTGAATTGTAATCAATGTAATTTTTAATATGATGCAAAAAATGTAAAGTGTATTCATGAACAAGTCTATATTGAAATGTCTTCTTTGATGTTTGGAATGTCTACAGTGTTTGCATTGTCTGGAATGTTTACAAAAATGTCAACTTACATTAAAAACATGGGATTGGCATGCCTTTTCAAGGGTTTTTAAAAACTTGAAATTCCAAAGCCAACACTTGGACAGCCATTTTCGCCGAAAAATTTACTGTAAAGATGACGCATTTTGAACATGCGTCATATGTTCAATTTTCAAAGCACACACCTGCCCCAGTCATTCCGATGAAAATTTCCTGTAAGGATAACATTGAACATGCGTTATCCCTTCATGTCGCATATACAACATGCGATACCTATACAGTGAATTTCGAGACATGTGATACCTGTACAGACCATTTCGATAGGAATTCCCTGGATATATGTCGCATGTTGAATATGCGTTATCTATAGCGCATATTCAACATGCGACACTAACGCAGTTCCTGGGTAAAAAAAAAAACTTAAGAGGTGTCGCATGTTGAACATGCGACACCTCTGTAGTTTTTAAGTAAAAAAAAAACATTACGTAGAACCTGGGTATTTAAGTAATTCCCAGGTACTACTTAGGAATTTGACTCAACTTTCTCATTCTTCTTTTTCATAATTCCCTCAACGTAATCATGTATCTCCTTCGGCACTTCAGAGTCTACCTTGGAACATGATTGCATTTCCCTTTGATGTGCCCAAGATGTTTCATCTGGTTGATTCCTCCTTTCAAGACTTTGCCACACGAGCAACAAGTCATGGAATTCGGATCTATCTTCTCCAAGAGGTACACATTTCCATCTTGTATCGGTAGATCCAAATGGATTGAAAAACACATGTTCCGCAACATGCGTGGGTTCTGAATCCATGATAACCTAAATTCATGGGAAAATTGTTAATAAACTAAAATTGCATATCAAATCATGGCCTAAGCATAACTTGCACATACGGGCGGAGCTACTAAGAACAATCTAAGCATGACGCAAATAACAGATTCCTTACAGACCTACAGTCATGGTCATCTCACGTTTCAAACATGTCATGGTCATCTCACGTTTCAAACATGACCAATCCCTATATGACTTAAAGCAAATGCAGATAAAAGATCCAATCAGCTGGAAGTAACTTTAAGTAGCAAGATATAAAAATAATCACAAAATAACTAAGTAGCAAGCTCAGTTTTCAGCTATGACCTTATATGACAAAGGTACTTAAAAATAACCTTACGGTTATATTTCGATATTTCGTGAAAACTGTTAATGAGGCTTTGTGATTATATGACTTAAGCTATCCAAAACTAAGCACAACAGTAGATGGAAGTATATAATCACAAAATAAACCATTGCAAAAATGGAACACAATCTACGCACAAGCGGCAAATATGGCTCAAAATTAAGCACAAGCTGCAAATCTAAATACTAGCGATCATAAAAAAATTACCTATAATTGGGACACAACCTAAGCACAAGTTGCAAATGCGGACCAAACATCTCTAAAAATGAATAAATGATACAAAATATGGGTGGCAGAGTAGAGAAGACCTGGTGGAGGAGCAGCAACATGCAGCGACATAAGAATGCAGAGGAGAAGACATGGCGATGGGCTAGGGTTGGAGCAGTAGCACACATCGACCAAAGAAGGCGAAGGAGAGGATCCGGCGAAGGGTTAGAGTTCGAAGCAACAATACGCAGTGAAAAAGGAAGGCGGGAGGAGAGGACCCGTAGGGCTAGGGCTCGAAGCAGAGAAATTTTGAAAGGAGATAGTTTTCGCGGGTGGCAAAGGAGTAGAGTAGGGGAGTTGAATGTGTGGCTACGTATGGGTTATAGAGTTTTTTTTAAAAAAAAGGGTAGTTGCATTTGGGGGGAAGGAGGGGGACCTAATACATACGATTGCATATGTGGATTACTCCAGTTGTGTATGCACTTTTGGCGCATAAGTAGCGCATATTGTGTATTCGATGCATTAAGGGCTCAAGTCCACATATGCGACTGCATATGTGGTCGCCTGGACCGTCTTTCTGAACCTTGCATGTTGGTCAGGAACACGACCAGAGCTCCAAATATCAAAATGAACTAACTCAAATAAAGAACGGCTACTACGACTCTGATGATAAAGAAAAACTGTGATGGTGATGCTTCCTAAGCTGGCAAGCCTTGCACTGAAAAGTTAACTGAGAGGAGATATGTGCCTTATGTGGGAGACTCTACACAGCTTATCCTTACGAAGGTGATCGAATCGAAGATGTTGCGTGTACGGAAAGACTGATCTAAGTGGGAATGGAAGATGTGTCTACATAAGGAGACTAGACCGGTCTGTAGATAGCCATTGCTCATGATCATACCTAATAACCATGTCCACGATTATATCCAGAAACACAAGAGAAGAGGGGTCAAATATGGTATGACAACTAAAAGATAACAAGTTCGTAGAAAATCAGGTCCATAAAGCACATTATGCAGACACATAGACAACATCAAATGAAACCTCCTATCATGTAATAGGAGAATGTATCTCATCTGCAATGACAAAGGATCTTTTTGGATGTACTGATCTGTAGGAAGTGAATTGTGCTTTTACTCCATAATGATGATGAGATGCACCGAAGTCCATAATCTACTTTGAAATGTCTGCATTGTGAAAACTAGTAGTGGCATAAGCTATACTCAAAGTACTGGTAAAATCAGAAGCAGCAACGCTAGACGAGCCCAAGCACTAGTAGTGCATGTAGCATGAGTCATGATCTCCCTCAGATGGGAGACAATGTCGTCGAATTTCTGACCAAAAAAAGTGGCGGTAGGCTCAACCTGCAGGTCAACACCGCCATACGTAGGGTGTTGAAGTATGAGTGTAGAGATGGGTAATCGGATCCCTCTATAGTCTAATTGTTGCATCCACATGTTTACTCGCACATCATTTATAAGTGGGACTTGGTCCCATTAGTGGGGCTATATAAGAAGCCACGTACAACTTGGAACAGCTGAGAGAAAGGGATAAAAGAATACCCGTCTCTTAAGAGTCCTCCCATGGTTTCATCTTGCTTCTCATGGAGTGGGTTCCACGTAAAATCCAGTGTTCTTCAACTGTTGTATTTCTTTATCTCAGATATGTTTCCACAGAACAACCAGCACATCACAATTTCTTTATTTCTAGTATTTCTTTTCCCGTGACTCAGCACCTTCGCACAATCACACAGCAATAGTTTCAAGGTAGATAGGTGCTTCCAACCATCCTCTCCTCTTGTAGAGATATATGTTATTTCCTTCTGTATCTTTTCGTATTTCTTTTTTCCATTGGACTCTTTATGTATTTTACCCATAGGTTACTCTCCTATATAAGAGAGCCTAGGGTTATTTCCTTCTGTACCTTTTCGTATTTTCTTTTTTCCATTGGACTCTTTATGTATTTTACCCATAGGTTACTCTCCTGTATAAGAGAGCCTAGTGCGTATGGAATAAACAAGTTTCTCATTTTTCCCAACATGGTATCAGAGCGACGGTCCTAGATCGGAGTTCTCGAACCAAACCCTAACCCTAGCCTCTACCCTCAGGGGCTCCGCGCGCGTGCCCCGTCGCCTTCGTCTCGCACCGCCCCAGGCCTCACAACGCTCGGTCCTGCGTCGCCTCCGCATACGCGAGCGCCTCGCCGCTTGTGCCTCGGCGTCGCGCCGCACCTGCGCGCTCGGTCTCGCACCGTGCCTGCCTCAGTCTCGCTTGCGCGCCTGTGCGTCTGTGCACCCCTGCGCGCTCGGGCTCTTGCTTGTCTGTGTGCACTCCTGCGCACCCCTGCGCGTCTGTGCGCATCCCTACTCATCTGCGCGCCTATGCGTCTGTGTGCATCCCTGCGCTTTGTGTACCTGTGCATCTGTGCAACGGTGTGCATGTGCATGCTCCTGCGCGCATCTATGCGTGAGAAGCTCCTGACTTATGTGTGTGTGCTGCCCTAGGACAGCGCGCGTGCTGCCCTAGGCCAACGCGCGTACGACTCCAGCACTCGTTCCGCGCGCGCGTTTCCAAATTAATAGGTTTGGTTGCCTGAGTCTACACATGCAACTAAACCCGATGTCTATGTAGACGATCATATCTTCAGTCTACCACTCTAGTCTTCTATTATCATAATGTCAGAAAGCAAGGCAGACATCCCATATACAGGTACCTTCAGAGGTCCAGCACCTATTGTGAAGATGGATGGTTCAAATTACGAACTGTGGGCAATGCAGTTCATGAGTATGATGAAGTCAACTGGTAAGAAGCACATTCTTACCGAAGAAGAGCCTGCTGAGAAGACTGGGGCCAATGTCTCATGGGAGGCTGATGATGCATATGCCAAGGTTTGGCTATCAGGAACTCTGGCAATTGAGATTCCCAATGATATTTTTCATCAGTCCACTGCAAAAGCAATGTGGGATATTCTGGCTGCTACATATTCCCAGGCAAAGAATGAGACGAAGATTTTGCAAATCCAGCACGACATCTTTACTATCAAGCAGAATGGACGACATCTACACTCATTGTATACATCTTTACGAGGAATGTGTGAGAAGCTTTACAGCTTCATGCCTCTCACAGTCACTCTTGAGCAACAGAAGACTTACCGGAATGCCACTATGGTAGGCGTATTTCTGGCAGTTCTAGATCCAGAGTACGAGGCTGCACGCTCCCAGATCTTGGCGGACTCCACCATTCTCTTATGGAGGAAGCATTTCACAGACTGAGCCGCATTACTGTTCCTTCATCCATTGCAAATCAGACCGCCTCAGCCATGGCAGCGAATCGAGGTCGTGGAGGTTATCATCAATCCTGTGGTCGTGGACATCAGGGTAGAGCGGGTCGTGTTCGGCCATCCTACACTTTTTGTCACCATTCTGGGCATACTGAAGACATGTGCTACTCCAAAAATGGATTTCCTGCTTCCGCATGAGTAGCTGAACAGATTGAGCCTCCATCTGCTTCATCTCTAGATCAGCGCTTTGATGACCTTGTAGCTCATCTGAGGGGCATTATTCCTCCATCTGGCCCAGTTGCATCAGTACCTTCTTCTGATAGTCACCCTGATGTTGCTGCTTCTGCATCCACCAGTATCTCAGGTAGCACTTATGCATTTACTAGCAGAAGTGGACCAGATACTTTAGAGTGGATTATGGACTCTGGTGCTACACATCATCTGTATGGTGATCAGGGCCTACTTATAGCCTACCGACAGGTCCGTCCAGGTTGTACTGTGGTTATTGCCAATGGGACGCATTCTCCTGTCACTAGTCAGGGAGAGACTAGCCTGACACCTTCTATGCACCTTAAGAACATGCTGCACGCACCGGATTTCTCTATGAATTTATTGTCCATCAGCCAACTTACAAAGGATTTACATTGTCGAGCATTTTTTATCCAACTTCTCTCATTTTTCAAGACATCCTTATGGGCAACGTGATTGGGCGTGGCTATGAGCAAGGCGACTTATATCGTCTTAGTCGGACACCTTATGCTGGAGCCTCCTCTCTACCTGTCCAATCCATCTTCCCATTACTGTGGCACCTATGCTTTGGACATCTACCACTTCAAAAACTGTGTCATGTGTTACCCCAGGTTTCACCTCACATGTCCATCGAATGTGAGGCTTGTCAGTTGAGAAAGCACAATCGGTCTACCTTTCCCAATCGTCAGTGTCGGAGTAGTACCTCCAAGTTTGAGTTGTTTCATGTCGATATCTGGGGTCCCAGTCGTGTTCCTGATCATCAGGGACACAGGTTCTATATGGTTATTGTGGATGATTTCTCTCGTGTGTCTTAGGTCTTTCTGTTAAAGAATAAACTGAAGCGGGGAATACTATCATAACTTTCATCAATGAAGTTCGTAATGTTTTTTCTGCATCTGTTAAAATCGTGAGAAGTGATAATGCCATGGAATTTTGTAATCATACTCTCTCCAATTATTTTTCAGCTCAAGGGATTATCCACCAAACATCTTGTGCCTATACCTCCCAACAAAATGAGGTCGCCGAAAGGAAACATCGTCATTTACTTGATGTTATCATGTCACTTCTCATACAGAGTCATGCCCCTCATTCTTTCTGGGGTGATGCTATTCTTACGGCATGTTATCTCATTTATCTATGTCGTCGTCTGTCTAAGGTGAGAAGATTCCTTTCTCCCTTGTTTTTTCCTGACAAAGAATTGTTCTCCCTTACTCCTCGTGTGTTTGGCTCGGTTGCCCTTTGTCCACCAGTTGTCTCCAGGGACAGACAAGCTCTCTCCTAGGCTGTCAAGTGTGTTTTCGTCGGTTACTCCAGAATACAGAAGGGGTACAAATGTTATGATCCATTGCGCAGGAGGTATCTCGTTAGTGCTGATGTTACTTTTTTCGAGTCTATTATGTACTTCTCATCTACAGGTGATCAGTTGGTACCCTCTGGCACTACTGAAGCTATATAGATGCCACCACCATCACCATCTCAACCATTACCATCAACACCTTCCGTTACCATTCATGTTTCCCCGTTGCCATTCCACTATACCGTAGGCCTGCTTCTGCTCATGGTCACTGCTCATCATCTAGCTCGCCTGAGGTATGTTCTGAGAATATGATCAATATTGATGGATCTGACGATTTCCCTGAGCAGGATGTGCTGCAGAGGCAAGACGAGGAGGCAGGTGATTTGGATCTACCTCTTGCTCTTCGGAAGCAGAAGCGCAGCTGCGCGTCATATCCAATAGCATCTATTGTGTCTTTTGATCGCTTAACTGGAGATTTCAGGAGCCTTGTCATTGCACTATCGGCGGTGGAAATTCCACGGAATTACCGCGATGCATTGAAGGATAGTCGATGGCGTTTAGCCATGGAAGAGGAAATGGTTGCTCTTCAGTCAAGAGGTACCTGGCACCTACCAGTGTTCAGAAAGTCGGCCCAGACGGCCGCATATGCGGAGGCGGCCCCCCTATCGCACCGAGTATGCTATACTCGGTCAATATGTGGGTCATGGGGTGTACTCGGCCGAGTAAACCACATATGCGGCCGCATATTAATAGAGGTAACTATTTACTTCTCCGCCATCTTCTCGACTTATACATGGGTTGCTCCCCCACCATCTTTTTCTCCTCTGCCAAGGTTTGTTGATTGATCTATTTAACTCTAAATCTCTCTATTTTTTAGATTTAGCATCAACAAATCTCTATTTTTATATTCTCCAATGACAGCTCTAACTTCTACATTATCTCATAACTGCATGAATATAGAATAAATTACATGTGTATCTTAGATCTTTTTGAGGAAAAAATGAATATAGATGCCAGATTTGCATGGAATTTTTAACTGCACAGAACAAATTACATATATTTAATTTAAATGGTTGAATTTTTTAATATTTGACTTTGAATAGACAAATAAATCATTTGCTAAAATATGAAGGTTAATGGTTGTGTTTACTAACCATGTTACACTTTCAAAAAAGGTTACCTTTCAATTTGGACAAGGATATCCACCGTTTTTTTCTATCTTCAATCAATTTACAACATTTTTTACTCTCTCCACCGTTAACCTAACATCTTTGTCTTTTGGAAATGGATGGCCTTTAAAAATGCTTTGGTTGATATCATATTGTAGAATAAAGTCTTCACTTCATATTTTTTCCATGTTATATTTTTTTAAACATAAATATCTAATGTTTGAAATTATTATTATTTTTTATTTTTAATTAAAATTATAGAAACCGCATAATCCGCATATATTTCCGCATATACTTCCGCCTACACGCTTACTCGCTCCAGACCGCCTGACCGAACGAATACCGCATACCGACTTTCTGAACCTTGGCACCTAATGATGCATCTCCAGTGAGCTGCAAGTGGGTCTTTACAGTTAAGCAGAATGCAGATGGCAGCATTGACAAATACAAGGCATGCCTGGTTGCCCGGGGCTTTACACAAACATATGGGGTGGATTATCTTGATACATTTTCGTCGGTTGCTCGCCATTCCACCTTACGGATCCTCCTCTCTGTTGCAGTTACTCGTGATTGGCCACTATACTAATTAGATGTCAAGAATGCATTCTTATACAGTGACTTGCAGGAGGAAGTCTACATGCAACAGCCTCCTGGTTTTGCTGTTGAGGGGGAGTGTTCTAAGGTGTGTAGACTTCATAAGGCTATCTATGGCCTTAAGCAGAGCCCCAGAGCTTGGTTCCAGAAGCTCTCAGACCTGTTTGAGAAACAGGGGTACAGACGTTCCAATGCAGATCATTCCTTGTTCGTACAAAAGACACCCAGGGGTATTATTGCAATTATGGTGTATGTAGATGATATCTTGATTACATGTGATGATGAACAGGGAATTCAGATGGCGAAAGAAATGCTGGGTCGTGAATTTGTCAACAAGGACCTTGGAGTTCTTAGATATTTTCTAGGACTGGAATTTGCCAGAAATCCTCATGGGCTGGTAATGACCCAGAGGAAATATGTCACTGACATGTTGAGTGAGACACGAATGCTTGGTTGTCGACCTGCCACTACACCCATGGATCCTAGTATGAAATTATATGATGACTACACTGATGAGGTGGATAGGAGAAGATACAGAGAACTGGTGGGTAAGCTTCTCTGTGTTAATATTACCAGACCCAATATCTTCTTTGCTGTGAGTCGGGTGAGCCAGTTTATGGAGCAATTATGGCCTTAAGCAGAGCCCCAGAGCTTGGTTCCAAAAGCTCTCAGACCTGTTTGAGAAACAGGGGTACAGACGTTCCAATGCAGATCATTCCTTGTTCGTACAAAAGACACCCAGAGGTATTATTGCAATTATGGTGTATGTAGATGATATCTTGATTACATGTGATGATGAACAGGGAATTCAGATGGCGAAAGAAATGCTGGGTCGTGAATTTGTCAACAAGGACCTTGGAGTTCTTAGATATTTTCTAGGACTGGAATTTGCCAGAAATCCTCATGGGCTGGTAATGACCCAGAGGAAATATGTCACTGACATGTTGAGTGAGACACGAATGCTTGGTTGTCGACCTGCCACTACACCCATGGATCCTAGTATGAAATTATATGATGACTACACTGATGAGGTTGATAGGAGAAGATACAGAGAACTGGTGGGTAAGCTTCTCTGTGTTAATATTACCAGACCCAATATCTTCTTTGCTGTGAGTCGGGTGAGCCAGTTTATGGAGCAACCACGTCAGATACATATGGATACTATACATATGATACTCAGGTACCTTAAGTCATCTCCAGGTGCAGGTATGTTGTTTAAGAAAGACAAGGAGATTACTATCTCAACATGTGCAGATGCAGATTACGCAGGATGCCCTAAGGATAGGAAGTCCACCACTGGATTTGTTGTGTATGTCGAAGACTCTCTGGTCTCATGGAGAAGCAAGAAGCAAACGGTTGTAGCAAGATCTAGTGTTGAGTCTGAATATAGGGTTATGGCCCATGTCAGTACAAAAATGATGTGGATGAAGGTTGTGCTTACAAATCTATATATAAAAGTTCCTCTTCCTATGACCCTGGAATGTGACAATCAAGTAGCTTTATTCATTGCAAATAATCGAGCATTTCATGAACGAACCAAGCACATTGAGGTTGATTGTCACTTCAACCAGATATGATTCAGAAGGGGTCTATTTCTACATCACATGTTAGCTCAGGGGACCAAACTGCAGACATCTTTACCAAGGCGCTACTTCGAGGGCCGTTCCAGAAGTGTTCGTCCAAGCTGGGCATGATTGACATCTATGCTCCACCTTGAGGGGGAGTGTAGTATTTTCTTTTTTCCGTTGGACTCTTTATGTATTTTACCATAGGCTACTCTCCTATATAAGAGAGCCTAGGTCGTATGGATAAACACGTTTCTCATTTTTCCCAACACCCCTCTCTACAGCACCTCCCTTAACCCCCTCGACGTTGCAATTGGTACAAGTGGCCCTTAAGTTTATTTTTTATCGTTGTGAATTTTAATTTGCATCAATTGGTATAAGAGCAAGGCCTACAGATAGTCCTCACGATCTGACGATCCATCCAGGCGTTCACGCGAACATAAATCCAAAGGATCTCGCTCAACGGATCGTGCATGGCGTGTTGAGGTTAAAAAAACTTTATCTAATATGCTCCAAGTGTGTGCTGATATGGAAGCTTTGGTGAGAAAAATGTGTGATTCGTGGAATGTTGAATCGTTGACACGCAAACTAAAGGAGAATGCTACCAAAATCACTGTCAAGAAAACCATCGAGACATCCACAAAGCTATTATCCAGGTTTCAAAGAAGAAAAACGAGGAAAACTCACTGTTGACGATGTTTTGCTTGGTGTCCAGCAAGATTCTAGCCAACCGACAACCATGAAATCGACTCCGTCAATGCCTACAGCCCCCGCGTGGGTCCCCTCCACGACCCCCGCACTATTGGTGACCTCCCCAGTCCTGTTGCAGCCCCTCCTCGCAACCCACACACCCTTTGTGTCCAAACCGACCACGGCACCCAACCCTCCTGTCGTCCCTGGATTTCCCTTCCAAGTAGCCGTTGATGTACCAGTGCCTCCACCTCATTCTTGCGGCATTACCGCCTCCCCACCTGCATCGACGTCGTCACCAACAGTTCCCCCACATCCCGCACCACCAACCCTCCTCTCCCCTCTCTCCAACGCCTCCCCAAACCCCCTCTGATTCCTCCATGTGTCGTCGCCCACCCCATTCCATGTCGTCAACACTGCCCAGTGCCCTTCCCCTACTCTCGGTCACCCAAACCCGTTGTCCTGATATACAACCCCCTACAGGCCCTCTCTGCCACCACCTTCCCTACTGTAACATATGGATCCGAATAAATCAAATATGATCGGATTAAGAGTTTGAAATTCATTTAATATTCAATTAATATTGAACCGTTTAAGTATGGTCTATAGATCGCAGATCACATCTAGTTCGGACGCAATTGACCAAAAGCCGATCGCATCGAAATGTGTGCCATCGAAAAAGCCACAACACAAAATCGAAAACTGCAAAACAAACCGAGAACATTCAAAATCTGATTTAACAAAATAAGACCAACAGAATTGAAGAGGTAAATTCCTTAGTAGTGCAGTTGAAGAACATAATTCCTCGAATACGGTCCCAAAAATGTTAATTCCCTTATTAATGTTGTGAAATCGCATGGAATCTATGCGATATACATGTCGCATATATAAAATGTGACACTTGTACAATAATAAATTGAAGTTGACATTTTTTGACATTTACAAATAATGAAAAATGCATGGAATCTATGCGATATAGCTAAAAATATGAAAATCGCATTTTTTTCTATGCGTTATGGGTTTTTTTTACTATTAATAATATATGGAAGTCGCACGTCTTATATGCGATATACATAACGCATATATTCCATGCGATTTCACTACATTACTGAGGGAATTAACATTTTTGGGACCGTATTCGAGGAATTATGTTCTTCAACTACACTACTAAGGAATTTACCTCCAGAATTGAATGTTCGTCTATCGGAGGTCATTTAATATTTTAAAATCACAAAACTAGGTCAAAAACCAAGATTGTATCTCAACAATCTCGGGAAATCATGCTCGATCTAAAGAATATAAATATTATACTCATATTGATCGTCGTTTAGAAACGGTCAAAACGAGCTATTATACATCAGAATCATAAAAAAATAAATTTGTTTATTCAGAATTCCAACTCCATTTGGCCTAAACCCTCACACCACTTAACTCCAAAAGCTTCTCTCCTTGATTATATATAAACCTTCCTTCTCCTCTTATTTTTCCCCAAAGTTCTCTCTCTTTTCTCTTTTAAAATCCAACGAGGAGCCCCCCAATCCCTCCCCAATTTTTACAAAATGCAGTCGGAGCTTCTCCTCTTCTCCTTAGGCTGCTTCCAGCAGCCAATTGCTCCTGCCCGAGCTCCTGCTGGAGCAACTGTTGCTATTAGCAGCAGGTACAGTCGGTGTTGCTACTGCTTCATGAGGAGAAGCTACTGCTTTTTCCCCAGGAGCTGATGTTCTTCCCTCATGCAAGAACCTTCAAATCAGCCCCTTGCTGCATGCATTTGATCTCCAAATCTTGGAGGATCCAAGGTATAATTCTTCCCTTCCTTTTTATTGTCATCAATGTCTTAAAAACTCAAATTTTAAACCCCAATAAGGCTATTGATGTCATGCTTTTAAAATAAGATTTTTGAAGAAGAATGCATGCATGTCAGATCTAAATTCAGAATCCATGTTCTAAAGGATGAAAATTGGAGGGTTTTGCATGTATTATCTCAATATCTCAGATCTGGATATTAGCTCCAGAATTCAGGTTCTAAAGGATGAAAAATAGGGAGGTTTTGCAGATATTATCTCATGATTTTAGATCTAGATATTAGCTCCAGAATCCTTGTTCTAAAGGATGAAAAATTAAGGGGTTTTGCCTGTATTACCTCGTAATTCCAGATCTGGATATTAGCTCCAGATACCATGTTGTAAAGGATGAAAAATTAGCGCTTTTTGCATCAATTATCTCATAATTCCAAATCTGGATATTAACACCAGAATCCATGTTCTAAAGGATGAAAAATTGGGGGGTTTTCCATGTATTTATTTCACACTATCAGATCTGTTCAATAACTCCATAATCTATGTTTTAACAACTTAGAATTTGGAGGTTTTAGTGTAAATTTAACCTAAATTTCATATCTGTTCAAAAGATCCAGAATCCATGTTTTCAAAACTTAAATTTGGTTCAGATCTCGTTGATGGTTCCATAACCCATGTTTTAACTTAAAATTTGGATATTTTAGTGTAAATTTAACCCAAATTTCATATCTGTTCAAAATCTTTAGAATCCATATTTTTAGAACTTAAAATTTGGGGATTTTAGTGTAAATTAAACCCAAGTTTCAGATCTGTTCAATAGTTTCATAATCCATGTTTTAACAACTTAAAATTGAGGGTTTTAATGTAAATTGAACCATGTTTTCAGATCTGTTCAATAGCTCCATAATCCATATTTTAACATCTTAAAATTTGGAGGTTTTAATGTAAATTGAACCCAACTTTGAGATCTATTCAAAAACTCCAAAATCCATGCTTTCGAAACTTAAAACTTAGGGGTTTTAGTGTAAATTACACCCAAGTTTCTTATATGTTCAATAGTTCCATAATTCATTTTTAACAAGATAAAATTGGGGGGTTTAGTGTAACTTGAACCCAAGTTTCAGATCTGTTCAATAGCTCCAAAATCCATGTTTTAACAACTAAAAATTTGGAGGTTTTAGTGTAAATTTAACCCAAATTTCAGATATGTTCAAAAGCTCCAAAACCCATACTTTTGAAACTTAAAATTTGGAAGTTTTAGTATAAATTGAACCAAGTTTTAGATCTGTTCAATACTTCCACATAATCTAATAACTTAAAATTTGGAAGTTTTAGTGCAAATTTAACCTAAATTTCCGATCTGTTCAAAGCTTTAGAATCCATATTTTTGAAACTTAAAATGTGGGGGTTTTAGTGTAAATTTAACCCAAATTTCAGATCTGCTCAAAAGCTCTAGAATCCATATCTTTTGAAACTTAAAAATTGGGGCTTTTAATGTGAATTGGATCCCAAATTATAGATTTGATAAATTTCTCGAAAACCCATGTTTTAAGAACTAAAAAATTGAGTTTCATGTGAATTAAATCCCCAAATTAAGATCAGTCCTTGGTTCTAGATTTCATGATGTTAAGATGAAATTCTAAATATTATATAGTACTAAAATTCTTCATCAATAATCGTTAGTGTAACTTACGATATGAATATCACTTATCACAATCGATGGTGTGGACCGATCAGTTAGATCTTTTTTTGATGGGAACCGATCAGTTCTGTAAAGCCAATCATATAAGATATCGAAGTAAAAATATGTAATCAATGGATCTAGGTGGTTAATAAGAATCAATGACGATTGATATTTGTGTTGGTCATAGTGACCCTTACACCTGACCGTGCGAGGGTGTGGTGACCCTCAGCTAGGCGGGAGATAGGAAGCCCAGTTAGGGCAATGGTTGCCTAGTATGCGCGTTTAGGATCCTAGTCCTTAGTACGTTTTTACGTGAGCTCATAGTGTTTTTACGCTTCATTGTGATCCAGGTTTTTCACAGTTCCGCTGACCCTGTTCAGTAGGGTGGCTAAGATGGAAGACCCTCGGTTTCATTTTTTCTTTATGAACTCGTTTGTCCGTACTGATCGGGCCGATTTTCGGAGAGACTCTTCTAATGCACCGCACTTCCCCTTGGAGAGCGAAATGGAAGAGTCTCTTAGGAGGCTTTCTCACAGCTTGAGTTTTGGTTATTGTTCCGCTAATAGGTCTTGGCGATGAAATGATTGTTGTCAGCTGGAGTGGAGGTTGGTTACAGTTGAGTTGGATACAGTTGAGTTGGGTTATAGCTGAGTTGGTTACAATTGAGCTTGGTACAGAAATCATTAACCATCGTCAATCACCAATTCATCGACATTTAATCAGATCTTAGAACTATAACTACTTATGTCAATCGAAGTTAGTGGACGTGTTGGGAACTTAGTTAGGATGCATTATACTCCACCGTATCCTACAGAGGCACCCCAACCTCAAGCTATTCTTTATGCCCATTGTTGTAAGAGTTAACCGACTAGGCCGATTAGTCAGACCGATTAGTCGAGTCAGGGGGTAACCGACTCGACTAGGCCTAGTCGACCATTAGTCGGTCCACCCGACTAATCACGTCGACTAGTCGGCCTAGTCGGCTGACTACAAGGCCGACTTTTACATAAGACTTTTTATTTTTTTTATTTTTCTGATTTTTTTAAAAGCAAACTTATTCTAATATGCTTAATGTTACATCTAAAGTCAATTACTTTTTTTATTTCATTATGATAGCATAGAAAATGAACAAATCAATGTAAATATATAAGAAGAGGTTGGGGAGCTTGCACCAAAGTATGTAATCTTACATACAGCGGTGTCATAAACGCCCGTATTTTTTTATTTTTTTGAAATGAAATCATGTGGCATTTAGATCACCATATATCACCATACTGTCATTAAAAATCCAACTTAATTCGAGACTCCTAAGTCATCCATCAAGACTGTGAAATTTGAACGATCACAGAATTGCAGAAATCCGTCTAAATGAACATGTTAGGAATATTTGTTTTACACGAAATTTGAAACATGTATTCCACTAATAGTTCTAAGTAGATCCTCTAAGGTTTCATTTCAAAAAAATGGGGGTTTACGGCACCGGTGCATGTAAGTTTACATGCACCTTGGTGTAAGCTCCCCAACCTCATATAAGAATATATGTATACAAAATGATTTATATATTTAAAATAATTAAAAAATCCAAAAACGACTAATGGCCGACTAAATCCAATTAGTCGCCAGACTACAGATTAATCCTTAATCAGTGACCCTACCGATCGAGTACCAACTACTGCTTTCTGCAACCTTGTTTACGCCTTCGATTCATGGTGCGAGGTTACACTTAGACCAAGACCGCATACTATCCACTATACTTGAGAAATTAGACAGAAATAAAGATCAGATCAAAGACCCATAATCCTCAATAGTAAGAGCCATCAACATGTTATGTAAGTAAAAAAAAGATAATAACCTTCATATGGGTCATTAATAAATCCTACATATGGGCCATTAATTAATATATAAAAATGTCATATATGGAAAGTTATGGGGTGAGGGTGGTCAGGGAAATTACATACATAACAACTTTAAAAACCACTTTTATCCAAGTAGCTTGTGAAATTTAATTTTCAATATCTATCTACTTGCTTTCTTTTGAAACCAAGGTTGCAAAAGTCGGTAGTCGATACTCGGTCGGTTGGGTCACTGACTAAGGATTAATCGGCAGTCGGGCGACTAATCGGATTTAGATGGACTTTAATCGGCTTTGAATTTTATGATTATTTTAAATATATAACTCATTTTTATACATATATATACATAGATTTTGTACATTTTTATACTACCATAATAAAATAAAAGAAGTGATTGAATTTAAATAATACATTAAGTATAGTATAATAAGTATGCTTATAAAAAAAGCAAAACATTAAGAAAATATGGTATCTCCAAGCAAAAATTGGTTGATTAGTATACCTAGTTGGAATTAGTCGGTACTCGGTCGGCCACCCCACTGACTAGACTAGTTGGACCTACTAGTCGAGCCAGTCAGGCGACTTTTACATCACTGTTTGAAACCAATGAATTACATGTTAATTTTAATATGTTGGATTGTATTCAACAATCGTTGACATTTCTTTTGTTCCAATCATGTGTGGTAGGAAAGGTGCCTGCATCACAGTAGATTGGCAGCTAGTCGTTAAGTTTCTGCAGTTCTGTTACGATACATATGTTATAATTTTTGTACAAGATAATGTAAATATTTTTCCTTCCTCTTCTTCTACATTTTGGGATGCATGTACATAATGTCATTTTCTTTTTGTTATTTTTAAATTATATGGAAATTAATGCAATGTGTATTGGTGACACATTGTTGTTTCTGTGGTTGATTGGATAAATCATTGTGAATGTCATTTCGAATCGCGAAAATTTTTCCCTAAATTTCGGTAAAATAATGCAATCGATATTGAAAATAATATTGTGAATACTGTGTAAACGGTAACCCGGATCCACGGGCATGACACCTACAACCCCTCTCTGCCACCCTCCCTCTCCACCTCTCTACCTGAGGCCATCGCACCCTCCGTCTCATCCCTTTGCCACCACCGCCCTAGCTCACCCCAACCCCAATGTCACCCCTCTACCATCGATTGCACCGTCTGCCTCCTATGAGCCATCGTCGTCGCTGTCGCATCCTCTCTCCATTCTTCTGTCGCCATTGGACTCGAACTCTTCGTCGTCACCATTGCAACGGAGAAGAATGAGGAACCCTAATATGGGGTTTCTCTTCGAGGGCATTCGAATCCGACAAAAATAGGGATTGAAAATTAATTTGGAATAATTGCACTGAAGTCCATCCTCCCAAAAGTTTTTATCAAAACGATCAATTGGAGGATATGTTATGTTATGGAATTTTTTTAAATGAAGGGGTAGAAAAATTGCAGAGATGCCCTTCAATTGAGAAGAACTACAAAATAATGTTGTAAGGAAGAAACATTACGTAACTGGAGCAAATTATTCAATGAATTCGAGAAAATTCTAGGGGACCGCATCTGAAAGCAATTTCAAAGCGACAGAGAGTTAATGCATCGTGGAGCAAATAAATAGGGTCCTATTTAATTTTCATCTGTTAATTAGAGTCCAATTTTAATTTACGGTTAAATTGAGTCGTTGCACTTTTATTTAAAATAAAGAGATCGCATGTAATCTCAAATCAAATTAGTTAATCGATCAGAGTTAATTAGGATAAGTTAAAATTGAAATTTAGATTTATTTCTAACTTTGTAACCCCACCCCTGCTATATAAAGAGGATGATAGTCCTTTGTTTAGAGATATTTCAAGTTGAAATCATTTTGAGATTTATCTCATCTCTCCCCTTCTCTCTTCTCCCTCCACGCGAACTCCGTGATTCTCTTCCGTAAATCCCTCGCATCCGGCAAGATTTCTCTTCTCCCTCCCTCCAATTTCTTCCACCAAATATTTTCCACCATCAAGTATTAATTTCTCACCATCACGAAAACTCCATTTGCATCAAAAAGTTAATCGAATTTTCATGCAAGATCAGTTGATCCCAACGAACCATAAACGATTGAGTCGCTACCAAAAGCGACGTTCGCCGAAGGTCTTACATAGTCATAAACTCATATCATAAGCTACACAAAATATCATAAACTTAAATTTCCATTAACAAGTAATAACATAAATACTATAAGAAATATAACTTGCACAATATAAACAAAAAAAACAAAATTGATGATAAACAGTATAAACAATAATATAACTTAGTTACTAACTTAACTTGCACGATATAAACAATCTAAATCTAATTACTAAATTACGAATTTAATAACCTCTAGCTATTGACCAGCAATCATACCAAGCTACACAACAATCACAAGAATCATACTAAGCTACTAACTTAGCAATCATACCGAGCTACGAACCAACAACCATATGATTGGTATTAAGCTATACACAAAATCAAACTAAGAACTAACCTAAGAATCATACTTCAACAATCATATTAAGTCACAAAACGAACAATCATAAGAATTAAGAAATGTAAAGGAAAGGGCGAAATACGAAAAATCATAGCAATAACACGATATAAATGTAGCAAGGATGACAAAAAAAAACATGTAATGAACATAAAAAAGGTGGTTGAATTCGGGAAAAAACCTAACCTAGATAGGGTGTGACATGGAGACTTGCGGAGCTAGAGAGGACCTCGCAATGGTTGGAAAAGCTTAGTGAGGCATCGGTGCAGCGGGTAGTGGCTGATGGTAGAGCTGTCGGTGATTGTCAAGAGGAGATCGAATGCGAAGGGGTTTTGGGAGGTGGTATCAAAACAGGAAGGACTTGACAGGGGGCTTACTATCTGATAGTAAGCTCCACCTGCATTTGGTCGGATCCAAGCGAGTTTGGTCAAAAGCTCCAAGTAAAAATCAGGCAATTATTCAGTATGATGAGTCGACCAGACCGACTATAGGCCGATAGGCCCTAGTCGACTCAATTACATGGTCGAGTTGACTAATTGGCTAGTCGATCGATTTTTACAACCTTGACTGTTTTATATTTCTTATCTCTGAAACGCTTCCGCATTCATCATTTTCTACATGTTGGCGAAAAAGAGTAATCTATTATTCCAAAGAACCTTAGGCTCTCTTATACAGAGGAAAGCCTATGGGTAAATTACATAAGTAGCAACTACGAAAATATAAATTAATAAGCAGTACATCGACTACATAAATATCTCTACACTTCCCCTCAAGATGGAGCATAGATATCAATCATGCTCAGCTCGGAAGAACATCTCTGGAATGGTCCTCTAAGCAATGGCTTGGTGAAGATGTCGGCAGTATGCTCCCCTGAACTAACATGTGAAGTAGAAATCAGGCCCTTCTGGATCATATCTCTAGTGTAGTGACAGTCCACCTCAATATGTTTTGTTCTTTCATGAAAGGCTGGATTATTGGCAATGAACAAAGCAGCTTGATTGTCACACTGTAGCTGCATGGGTACATATACATCTATATACAAGTCTTCTAATACGACTCAAACCCATATCATCTCTGTGCTTGCTTGTGCCATGGCCCTATATTCAGATTCCTCATTAGATCAAGCCACAACAGTTTATTTCTTGTTTTTTCCAAGAAACCAGAGAGCTACCCACAAAAACTGCAAAGCCTGAAGTGGACTTGTGATCCTTAGGACATCCCGCATAATCTGCATCTGCACATGCCGAAATAGATAAATCTGTGTTCTTTCTAAACAACAATCCTGAGCCTGGAGAAGACTTTAGATACCTTAGTATCACATATATGGCATCCATATGTATCTGTCTTGGATGTTCCATGAATTGGCTCACTCGACTTACTGCAAAGGCAATATCAGGTCGAGTTATAGTGATGTAAAGAAGCTTACCCACCATTTCTCTATATCTTCTCCTGTCAACCTCTTAGTATCGTTGTCATATAATTTCATACTTGGATCCATAGGAGTGATCGATGGTCTACATCCAACCATGCCCGTTTCAACCAGCAAATCTGTAATATATTTCCTTTGGGTCATTACAAGATCATGTGCATTCCTGGCAAACTCCAACCCCAAAAAGTATCGTAGGGTACCAAGATCCTTTGTGACAAACTGACGACCCAAAAATGCATCTGCCATCTCTATCTCCTGAGCGTCATCTCCTGTGACCAGAATATCATCAACATATACCATGATGACAACCGTACCTCTAAAAGTCTTTTGAATGAACAACGAGTGATTCGCATTTGATCTTTTGAATCCATGTCGTTCAATTAGATGGGAAAGCTTCTAGAACCATGCCCTTGGGCTCTGTTTAAGGCCATATATCGCCTTGTGAAGTCTACACACCATATGATTCTCCCCCTCAATAGCAAACCCCGGTGGTTGTCACATGTAGACTTCTTCCTGTAGATCGCCATACAAGAATGCATTCTTGACATCAAGTTGAAATATGGACCAGTCATGTACCACAGCAACAGATAGAAGAATGCGAAAGGTAGAGTGATGAGCCACTGGAGAGAATGTATCCATATAGTCCACACCATATGTTTGAGTGAAGCCTCTCGCCACTAGCCTTGCCTTGTACCGGTCAAGGCTCCCATCGGCGTGGTACCTTACCATGAATACCCAATTGCAACTAACAATAGATGCGCCGGAGGGAGCAGGAACCAAGCTCCATGTACCTCGTGACTGTAAAGCCGCCATTTCTTCTTCCATAGCCAACCTCCAGCAGTCAATTTTCATAGCATCCTGATAATTCCGTGGTATCTCCACAGAAGACAAAGCTACATCAAATCTCTGGAAGTCGCCGGTGAGACGGTGAAAGGAAACCTGGGAAGCAAGGGGATAGGACGCGCAAGTCCATTTCTGCTTCCGAACAGCAATAGGGACATCAAGATCATCATCCATTGTACTCGGTGGTGCATATGCCTCCTGCAAAGAAGAATCTTGCACCAGCACACTATCCGACCCATCATTAGTAATAGCATCTGAACATACCTGAGGCGTAATGAATGATTGACGTGCAGCCTAAGCAGGACCTGACCAACGTGTATAGAATTTAGGTGATGGCATGATAGGTGGTTGTGATGGTGGTGGTGGTGGTGATGGGGATGAAGTTGGCGTGACGACCCCCGGGACAGGAATGGACAAAGGTGGACTCTGACTAGGAGGAGGAACATAGACTTCATCATTAGATGTAGAGGAGGCCAACCAGTCACCTGCAGGGTAGAAGTACATAACTGACTCAAAAAATGTAATATCAGCGCTGAAGAAATATTTCTTGTTGATAGGATCATAACAACGATACCCTTCTGAGTCCGAGAGTAACCCACAAAGACACACTTAAGAGATCTAGGCGAGAGTTTGTCAAGTCCAGGAGACAACTGGTGAACAAACACAACAACACCAAAGACACGAGGTGTACAACAACAACAACAAAGCCTTTTCCCACAATTAAGTAGGGTCGGCTACATGGATTCTTCGCCTCCATTCAGATCTATCTTGGGTCAATCTCGAACTTGTATCCAAAAAACTAAGATCCCTTCGTATAGTCTTTTTCCAACACTTCTTGGGCCGTCCTCGCCTTCTCTTAGCCGGCTCAACATCGCACCACACGCATCTCCTAACCGGTGCATCAGTTGACCTTCTTTGCAAATGACCAAACCATCTTAAGCAGTTTTCTCGCATCTTATCCTCGATCGGAGCTACACCGACTTTCTTTCTGATTGCATCATTCCGAATCCGATCTTTACGTGTATGTCCACACATCCATCTTAGCATTTTCATTTCTGCTACAGCCATTCTCTGCACATGTCTATGGTTCACAGGCCAACATTCAGAACCATAAAGCATAGCAGGTCTCACGGCTGCTTTGAAAAAATAATAGAAAGAGGAATTTTCTCACCGAGAACAGACGACGGCATACGATTCACAAGGTAGCACGTCGTAAGGACTGCATCCCCCAAAAAGAGATAGGCGCACAACTCTGGATAAGCAGGGTTCGAGTAATATCAAGGAGATGTCGATGTTTCTGCTCTGCCACTCCATTCTGTTGAGATGTGTAAGCACAGGTGGTTTGATGAATAATACCTTTGGACGAGAAGAAATGGGAGAGAGAGAGCGAGTGCAAAATTCCAATGCATTATCCGTACGAACATATTTGACATGAGAGGAAAAGACATTTTCCACCTCAATTATACGACTTCTAATAACATCAACTGCTTCAGATTTATTCTTTAATAGAAATACCCACGACACACGAGAGAAGTCATCAACGACTACAAGATAGAACATGTGTCCCTGATGATCAGGAACACGATTCGGACCACAAATATCAACATGAAATAATTCAAACGGAGAGCTACTACTCCGATACTGACGACTAGGGAAACTAGCTCGATGGTGCTTTCCCAACTAACGGACTTCACACCGAAAAGAAGAACTTGGAGAAATATGAGGAAAGAGGTGATGCATCTTCTGAAGCGGGAGGTGACCAAAGCGTAGATGTCAGGTGTACGGAGAGACTGATCTGACTGAGTAGGAAGAGAAGCCAGCATAGGAATTCCGGACCAAACGATAGAGACCATCATGCTCAGAGCCACAGTCTATCACCCTGCCCGTTAGTATGTCCTGAAAATGAGAGAAGATGGGTCAAATATAGTGCGACAGTGCAAATGCTTCGTAATCTGACTAATAAACAGTATTCATGGAAAAGTCAGGTGCATGCAAAATATTCTGTAAATGCATAGACGGTAACAAGGTAATATCCCACTGTCCAACGATAGGGGAATGAGTCCCGTCAGCTATGATCACTGACCGTCCAGGTGGGATCTCTTTGTATGACTCAAGTCTATCTCTGTCGCGGCAGAGATGATGGGTTGCGCCAGAGTCCATGATCCAATCTGAGATATTATGACATGATGTAAAAGCAGAAACACTACCTCAGGTGCTAGCAGAGGTAGGAGTATTGACCGGTGTTGAAGCAGCAATATCGGAAGAACCACCTGGAGAATATGTAGATGTTTGAGGCATAATATCGCGCAATCACGCCACAAGCTCCTCAAGCATGTGATCTGAAGTGGATGCTGAAGGAGAAATAACATGTTCAGCTACGCGCGTCGATGCTGGAAACCCATGCTTAGAACAGCATGTTTCCTCAGAGTGACCAGTACGATGGCAGAAAGTACATGGTTGGCGAAAACGACCTCCTCGACCACGAGGTCCACATCCACAGAATGAAGATGGACCACCTCTCCCTCGCGACACAGCCATCGTCGTGGTGGAGTAGAAGTACTGGAAGAAACAGAGATGCGGTTAAGCCTCCGGTAAACTTCCTCCATAGGAGGAATGGTAGCATCGGCAAGTATCTGAGATCGGGCTGCATCATACTCAGGATCAAGTGCCGCGAGTAGGACCCACACCATGGTAGCATTCCGGAAAGTCTTCTGTAGCTCAGGGGTAGCCGTGAGATGTATAAACCTGTAGAGTTTCTCAAACATCCCCCCGTAAGGATGTATACAAAGAATGTAGTGGCCGGTCATTCTGCTTCATGGTGAATATGTCATGCTGGAGTTGTAACATCTTTGTTTCATTTCGCACCTGCGAATAAGTGGGCACCAGGATGTCCCACATCGCCTTAGCGGTGGGTTAATGGAGAGCATCATTTGCAATCTCCATCGTCAGACTCAACATGCCTGAGAGCTAGACCTTGGCATATGAATCATCAACCTCCCATGAAGCATAGATCCCAGTCTTCTCTGCCGGGTCTTCCTCGGTAAGAATGTGCTTCTTATCGTTCGACTTCATGAGGCTCATGAACCGCATCGCCAAGAGCTCATAATTCGTCCCATCCATCTTGACTATTGGAGTGGGACCTTTGAACGTGCCTATGGAGGGCATATCTACTTTGTTGTCTAACATGATGTCGGAGACGAAGAACTAGGATCCGTAGACCAAAAGAGAATTGTCTACATAAACTGGACTGGATTTGAGTGCATATGTAAACATTACACATTCAAATCCATGGAGAGAGAGACCGGCTTTGGAGGGGGCCCGGCGATGTAAGGCCCCTACGATGGAGAGGTTGACGGTGGAGAGCTCGGCGGTGGAGGGTGCATGCGGAGGTGGAGGGCTCGGCGGCGAGAAGGGCGGGGGGGCCTTGGGAGGAGGGGGGACAGCGGCGGTGCCGAAAGAGAGGAGGGGCAGTGGTTTTAGGGTTAGGGTTTTAGCTCTAATGCCATGTTGGCGGAAAAGAGTAATCTAATAGTCCAAAGAACCCTAGGCTCTCTTATATAGAGGAAGACCTATGGGTAAATTACATAAGTAGCAACTACAGAAATAGAAATTAATAAACAGTACACCGACTACATAAATATCTCTACAGTACACAAGGTAACCATGCTTATGAGCAAGTGTCTCAGAGCGGCCAGTGCGGTAGTAGTAAGTGCACTGCTCGTGTAAGTATCCATTGTCTTTGCAACAGACACCATGTCCTATGAACTGTGTTGAACCTCCTCTACCACGAGATGCAGCCATCATAGAGGAAGTCTGGGTAGTGGTTGCATGAGGCATTGTGATCCTACTCAATCAGTAGTAGGCCTCCTTCATGGAAGGTATATAAGCACCCGTGAGAAGCTGGGTGTGTGGTATCATACTGTAAGTCAAGCAACAACAACAAAGCATATTCCCACAATTAAGTAGGGTCGGCTGCATGGATTATTTGCCTCCATTCAGATCTATCTTGGGTCAATCCCGGGCTTATATCCACAAAACTAAGATCCCTTCGTATGGTCTCTTTCCAACATTTCTTGGGCCGTCCTCACCCTCTCTTAGTCGGCTCAACATCCCAACACTCGCATCTCCTAATTGGTGCATCAGCTGACCTTCTTTGCAAATGACTAAACCATCTTAAGTGGTTTCTCGAATCTTATCCTCGATCGGAGCTACACCAACTTTCTTTCTGATTGCATCATTCTAGATCTGATCTTTATGTGTGGGCCCACACATCCACCTTAGTATTTTCATTTCTAATACAACCTTTCTCTGCACATGTCTATGGTTCACAGGAATCCATAGAGCATTGCAGGTCTCATAACTCCTTTGTAAAACTTTCCCTTAATTTTTAAAGGAATTTTCTTATCATAGAGAACAACAAAGGCTCTTTTCCACTTTCGCCAGCCTGCATTTATTCTATTAGTAACATATCCATCAATTTCCCCATCATGTTGCAAAATAGATCCTAGATATCTAAAAGAATCTCTCTTCCGAATGTTATCATCACCAATCTACACCTCGATTCCTTCACTGTTGCTTCCATCAAAGGTGTACTCCATATATTCTGTCTTAGCCCTGCTTATACGAAATCCTTTAATCTCCAATGCATGTCTCAATACCTTAAGCTTCTCATTTACTCCATCTCTAGTCTCGTCAATCAACACAACATCATCAACAAATAACATGCACCATCTCTAGTCTCGTAATCAACACAATACCATCAGCAAATAGCATACACCAATATCCTTTAGTCTCTAAAGCCCTACCATGTGTAAGGAACCCATGTATACTGTAAGTAAAGCATCGTTAAAAAAACCCAACCATAGTGGTGTTCTTATATGCCATTTGTTGCACTATTGAAGCGTTCAGAGGTACAAAACTTTGAAGCTTCTCAAACATGCCCTTGAGCCAAGAGTAGAAAGCATGAAGCGAACGACCATATGGCTTGGCTGTGAAAATTTCATACTAAAGCTACAGGATATCCATATGTTTCCTCACCTAAGAATATATGACTGTGAGGATGTCCCACATTGCCTTAGCAGTGGGCGGTTGGTGGCCCTGTCAATGGAGGACTACCTCCACGGGAGGGTGGAGGGTTACTGTCGCCAGAGGGATGCTGCCACGAAGGGGGGTGGCACTGACGATATGAGATGACTATGGCAACGTGAGTTAAGGACGGTTGGTGGAGTAGTGTAACGGACTTCGGTCTAGAACTGTCGCTCTTATACTATGTGGAAGAAACTGAATGAATTGATTATTTTAAACTCCATAGGGCTCTCTTATACATAAAGGAGAACGCTAGAAAGAAAATTACATAAGAGAGACATAATAAATATGAAAATACAAGATAACTCTCAACAGATGGCAATACTCATAAAAGCTTTTGTTTGAGAGGCTCACTTCAATCTTCCATATGCATAGCATTCAAGAGCCATAACTATAGCAGTTGCATATTCTCCAAATAATAAGTATGAGAAGATATACTTGAGAGTTCAAAAGTTATGTATATTAAGTGTTGCATTGTCGAAGCTGAACATTTCACTAATGTTCATGCTCCGACTTGAGGGGATTATTGAGAGAATTGTGAATTTGGCTTAAATGTGTATGAGTTATTTAGTCTCATATAGATGAGTGGTGGGGTGGCCAAATTAGTGGCACTATATAGAGCCCCACAATGGAAAAACTAACAGTTATAGCTTTCTCCGGTGGCTTCATTCCTCTTATTAAGAAGGAGAGTTCCATGTAAATCATGCTTCTCCTTGATTATTAATTCCTTATATTTCTAGAGGGGAAGAAGTTTAGAGGTCTAGAATTCCAAGTAATTAACTACCTGCTAAAGTGTGTACATAGATGGGTAATAGGATCTCTCAGAGATCTGATTACATTTCTCCCTATTTAGAATCATATTGCTCATTTATGAAACTTTGGTCTGTTCGTACAGCTATATAAAGAGCATACAACACTTGCAATTCTTAAAAAAGCATAAAAAATAGCATGTCCTTAGTGTCTCTTCTCTCGTGATCTCACCACAATCCTATTGAGTAGGGTTCCATGTTAATCCAAGTTTTCCTCTTATTCTTTGATTTTGCACAGTATCAAAGTGGAAGTCTTAATTTTTCTTCAAATATTTTGTTCAAAGTTCTTGTTTAATTTTATAAAAGAGACAATGCAAGTCCTAACAAGTAGTTGTGTAGAATAGGCTCGTCACTAGCACCATAACCATTACATGTAAAAAAGCCCAACACCTCAAACAGCAGTTTCCCATCATCCAATTCAAGGATGCCTTGTTCCCTCGGCATTGCTCATCCTGGTTAGCAACCTGAAGTGTGGCAATAGTTGCCTGACTAGACCCATTATTCGATCCGACTACGCTATTCAGTGTGATGGCTGAATAGAATAATAGTGACTAGTCGATCAACTAAAAAACAATATTTTTTATTAATTTTTTATTTTCATAATTTCCTTTAATGCAAAGTAAAAGTTAGGTGCGTACAAATTGATGTCACTCAACGTTTACTTTATCATGTTAGTCAATGACCAAATAGGTATAAATATATAAAACTGCATTTATTAAGCATAACTTATATATTTAAAATAATAAAATATCTAATAGGATATCTTTGCTTTATCACATGAATACAGTTTATTCATTTATTCAATAACCCTTCCAACTCACAGAATTTTGGGCATTGTGGGAGCATCGACCAATACTAGGCCATAGACCTTCATCAACGCTTTTGTTTCTTCATTGGCGATTTCAGCACCTTCTACATATGATCTCTACTGAAAGCCCTCTCAACGGTGTCGTCAATAGTCCTCAAAAAGTCCACTCCACCTCCCATCAAAGCTCCTCACTTTGCATCAACACCGCCCACTCTTGATGGAGACAATCTCTCCTAAACTCATTGTTGAGCTAGAGAAAGGGGTTGCCCACTTGAAGCAAAATCTAGCATCACCATCATTGACATAAACAACAATGAGGCAAGATAAAGCATCGATATCTTCAAGCTTGATGAAGAAGCCCTAATGCTGGATGTACCCATCGAACGCCCATTGTCACCAAACCTTCTACCCTGCCCACAATCTCGATGGCCTCACTACTCTCCCATGACTGCGTCATCTGGATTGAAGGATTGGTTCCCATGGGGAACACTATCTGCATTCTCAATGAACATCATGAGAAGGATAGGAGTCCTTTGGGTCCTCTAATGGGCTTTCATTTCAATTGTTATATTTTCCCTCTTGTTTCAGCACGATGTGTTATAAATTTAATTTTGTATGAGGCCTAGTAGGCCAGAATTTATGAACTTCAAAAAGTGAAAAAGAAAGGAAGAAACGATCCATGAGAAAAACAACTTGATTGAAAAATGATAAAATAAATCAGCTAAGTAAAATGCTGTTAAAAATGCGAAACAATATGGTCACTAATCACTATGCATATAGTGAACAACCCTATATTTCACAAGCGCACCAAGCACATTGATGTCAACAATCACTTCAATAAAAACCTCATCCAAGAGATGTTTTATGGTGTTTCTTTTATATTAAAATGATAGATGTATTCACCAATGCACTTCTAAGAGCTTTATTAGAGGAAGGATATCAGTGCTCCATCTTGAGGAAAATTATTAGAGTTTGAGCTATACCACTTTGAGGGGTACTGTATTTTTCACTTTATCTTGTATACATCCTAACCTTAGACTTTCTATTCAAAGAGAACTATTGTTATACTTTCAATATATCTATTATTTTATTCCACAAGTGTGGAATGATGTGGGACTACCATAGTTGGACCCCTCCTCAGGGCAAGCATAATGAGCATCTGTTGAATGACAAGAATACGGGGGGACTCCACCTTGTTCCAATGCATTCGGTGGAGATGGCAAGGTCACTTTCAATTATATGGTAATCTAGTTACAATGTATTGATTCAATCTACATGAGCAATAGACAATATGTTGGTTAGGTTTTGTAGATGTTCGGGAAATCTAGGTTGTGTTGGGGGTGATATGTTAACTATGCGGCATCTTTTCTTGTTTTATCAATGGAATAGATGATTATTGTTCTCTAGCAATCATCCTTTGACATTTCAACAAAAATGGGCATTAGATATGAGCATTCTAAGGTGGGTGATGATCAGAGTAGTTGGAAGAAACTGCTGAGAAAGATCAATACTAATCCAGATATAATTTCGTACATGGTATATGAGAAATTTAATTGGACACGGGTTTTTATGTAATCTACAATAATGTAAAAGGGTATGCTCATAGTTTGATAGAGAACACCTGGAAAAAATAGACATTACTAAACCAGTTAGAATAAATATAAACAAGCAATTCAAAGATACCTTATTTGCTAAAGAGCATAAAAAATGGCAAAGCCTTCTCCCACTATAAGTAGGGTCGGCTACATGGATTCTTGCTCAAATCCATGTTAAAAGATTCGACTATTTTTTACGCTGGCTGTCGATTTTGCTAAAGAGCATATTAAAAAAAATATTATAGATCATATCACGTACTTTCCAACAGGATCAATTGCAATGCAATAGCAACCAGCAGTATGCGCCACTAGGGTGTGCAGAACCCGTAAAGAAGGATATGCCAAAACTTCAACGGTACCTGCATTTTAGGTTGTACTTATTATCATGAAAACAATGTACATGCATATATATGATTAAATGATTTGTTGTTCTAGCTGATGTTGTACAGTCAAACGCACCCCTTACCATTTCCAGTGGTCAGAAAGAAAAGTTCCCCAGTGGTGTTCCAGGCGATCTCATTTACCTATACACGGTATGATAAAGAATAAAATCTAAATACAGCAAAATGATATGATGTGCCCATCGTAGCAATATTATCACATGAGATGGCAAGGTATAATATCATAATGCAGACAACCTGTCAATTGGAATTTAAAATTTTAAAATGCTAAAATAAACATAAATCCAATAATAGGAACAAGAAACCAGATTTGAGTGGAAAATATAAGGATGACCAGTTGCGAGCATCCAATTATATTACAGAAGTATACAACAATGACCCCTTGCTACTCGTTAGGTGTCCAAAAAGCTAGAGTAAAAAAGGCTGTGTTACACCTTCACCGCCCTCGCCACAATTGCCAAATAACTTGTAATGGTCCAAACATTTTTGTTACTGTTGGTAGGAGGTGATACCTCATACCACCGACCTCCTTAAATAAGGTCCAGAAGGCCTCCCAGTACGAGGTGTATCGACCTATGAGATATCAGCACCAAAAAAACTGTTAGGCAAGGCACAAAAATAATATCAGCAACCCACAAACTCTTTTGTACATTTCCATCATCAACCGATTTCTCAGCAACCTAATCAGGATTTTGATATTAGAAAGAACCCTAGCCCTCCCCTCATGCAATTAAAATTGCAGGGTATGATCATCGGAGTTGGTGCAGACTCAACATCTCAAAGAAGCTCAAGCAACAATAATGTCTCTTATTCGACTCTATTGTGAAACAATCCGCGCACACAATCAAACACAAACAATCAGATGGAGAACACAATGACACGTGGAAAAACCCAATCGGTGTAGTAGGGAAAAAACAGTAGACAAAGAGAGATCTTACTGTGCAGAAAACTAGAGTACATGATACAGAAACCCTGGAGGCAGTGCTCTCTGGGAATACTCTCAAACATCTCAGGCCTTGCGCTAAAATATGTATGTATAGGGTACATGATAAATGGATCCCAATAAAATCCTAAAAATCCCCATCACGAGGGCTCCATCCTGCACCCTCATGGGCCAGCCAAGGTCTGTTTACAAAATGCATTAGATCCTAACCAGGACAAATCTTCAAGGCATCCTGATTGGAGTTCGGCGGGAGGGACCGGACGAAGCGCGGTTTAAGGTGTTGGTGGAGGAGCTTGTTCGCTGCTTTGGTGGCGAGTTTGCTGGAGATGTGGTCTGTTTGGGGGCGAGGCGGGTTTGTGCTCGAGGGCTGTCGGATCAGCAGAAGTTGGCGTTGCTTGCGGTCGAGGAGGGAAGTCCGGTTTTGTGGAGGCTGCCCAGATTTGCCGATGGGGCGGAGGAGTGCTCTGTTATGCAAGTTGCGCGGGTGCGTGGAGCGCCAATCCTGTCTCATTCTGTCAGTTCTCTGGCGCCAGCGCTGGTACACTTGGGGATGGTGCTGGAGGTCATCGACGACAGTTCTACCCCGGGTTCTGACCCGGGGGTGGCGTTGGTGCAGATGGAGTGCCCTTTTGGCGTTGCTTCTGAGGCAGAGGCGGACTTGGTTGTGGGGCGATTCTCCTTCGGGTTGTGGGTCCGGCTGCTTGATCCCCCACCACCGCCGCTCCGGGCGGGGTACGATTCCTCTTCTCCTCGGGGAGCGAAACAATCGTTCTGGAATGTGGAGGGGCACGACTCTCCAGAGGTTAGCGAACCAGTGTCTCAGGAACCGGTGTCTGGCGAATCTTCTTCGGTTGGGTGTCTTGCGGCTGTTGCGGAAGGTCTGTTGGCATTTCCTCAGACAACGGGGCCCTACAAGGTGGGGCCTTGGTGTCGGGTCGGGCAGTCGGGTCTCCTCCTGAACTCGGGTGGGGGGGAGATCCGGTTCGCTCTTGGATCCAGCCGGTGGGCAGTACGTGCCCGGGTGCAGGCTGTGAACCCCCTAGGATCCGGGTACCCGTTAATCACACACTTCACGTTACAACATTCATTACTATCGCATTAAGTAACTGAAAGTACCGGGAAAAATTTTTTTCGCGAATGAAATAATTTCATCTGACATTCATATTAACATTTATAACCACAAACTCATAGAACAATGGTCACCAAAATCTTAATTCATTAACTTCCATATATTTTACCTGTACAAAGTCTAACAGTACATACAGTATATCCCAAAATCTGATTGAAGAGAAGAAACATAATACATTATAAATTGAACAAAAACTGGCACAAAATAAACCATACCGTTGGGTATAAAATTTATCTCCTGGACCCATGTATAGCTACTGAACTGCAGGCTGTTTGCCTGCCAAACATGTTAGGAAAGAAGAGGAGTCAGCGGTTGCTGGTACCTCCTAAAAACTTATATAAAATAACAGGCATTTATTGTGACCAAAAGCAGGCAAGTAGAGAGGTAAGAACAACTCAAATTAAAATTTAATTCTACTTGCAAATGTAAAGGGTTTCCAAATTTCTAGTAAGCACCTCTCATGATTAGCCATTAACCCAACATTTCCCACATAAGCATATTTATGATCAGCGGTTGCTGGTACCTCCCAAAAACTTATATAAAATAACAGGCATTTATTGTGACCAAAAGCAGGCAAGTAGAGAGGCAAGAACAACTCAAATTAAAATTTAATTCTACTTGCAAATGTAAAGGGTTTCCAAATTTCTAGTAAGCACCTCTCATGATTAGCCATTAACCCAACATTTCCCACATAAGCATATTTATATTATAACTAATTGATCATAGTAAGTATATTTCATTCTCATATTACTTAGAGGTCATATTTGTGGATTTTGATGATGGAAAAGATAAGATGAGAAGATATAATGAGTTATTAACTTCCTAAGTCTAGTGGATAGTCTGTGGTCTTGGCTCTTGTGAAACCTCACACTATGACTCTAAGATTAGGGGAATGTCTTAGGGTTGGGGTGCCTCCGTAGGCATGCGGTGTTGTATAATGCATCCTAACTAAGTTCCCAACACGTCCACTAGCTTAATGAGATTTCGAATTAGATTATAGTCTTT
Organism: Ottelia alismoides; assembly: GCA_037367405.1. Lineage (NCBI taxonomy): Eukaryota > Viridiplantae > Streptophyta > Magnoliopsida > Alismatales > Hydrocharitaceae > Ottelia > Ottelia alismoides. The sequence continues at coordinate 422,975 of JAZKJV010000164.1, forward strand.
TCCATTTATTCAACTTTAATTGTAATCCCTTAAAACCTCAAGTGTAATTGTCTCAGATGTAACTCTGGATGATGTAGATATAGAAATGGATGATCTGGATGTAAAATCAATCCCTTCAAACATCTGTGCAACAACCTAAATGTAACTCTAGATGATGTAGATATAGATATGGATGATCTGGATGTAACATCGCCAAGTCTGTTGGCGAAGAAAAACTCAAGCGGTGAAGAAGCCAACAAAAGGGCTCTTCCGTCTCGCCCTCTAATTGGAAGGACGGTCCAATAGAGGGATAGGTCTACACTCCCAAACTACACCACTGAGACGGGTGAGAGAGACTTCCCGGAAAGTCGCTCTAGAAACAGCCCGACCGGTAACGGGCAACCGAGCTCGTACGTAAAACTGAAAACCAAGGATCCCCTGCCTGGGTATCCTAAAACAGGGTCAGCGGAATGGTCTAAAGTCGGGATCCCAACGAGGTGTAGAAACACTGTGAGCTCACGTAAAAACCGAAAGAGGACTGGGATCCTAGACCCGCGCACTTGGCGGCCGCTGCCCAATCTGGGCTTCCTATCTTCCGTCTAGTTGAGGGTCACCGCGCCCTCGCACGGTCAGGTGCAAAGGTCTCCATGTCCGGCACAATTAATTGATATCCTGATCCACCATCATACATGTTTGATTCCTCAATCCCTCCTTAATCTTCTATGTGATCAATTTTACAGATCTGATTATCTTGTCAATAATTCCAATTGTAATGATTTAATGTTAGCGGATCTCATATAAAAGATTGTCTTATGAAAATGTTTAGACCTTGGATCATTTAATGTAAAGTATATAGTGACTATATTTGCAATTAAGAGAAAACATGTCAGAAATTAAGCCGGGATAGAGCTCTAGTACTGGTTAATATGAGTTCCTACTACCAGATGGTCTCCTTATGATGGACTGATTGTCTGAACTACTCGTGTTCATGTCTTATCGAGTCTAAATGTGTATTTCCATAAATCGAAGTGATTAAGAAAAATCATTTGAATCTTTCAATGGGTTTCCCTTATATATATATATATAAAGTACAATAACATGTTGGCAGATCATGAGCAACTCAAAATATAACATGGATCTCATAGATAATCTTGTAGAGATCGAAGTACTCACCGATCGTGATTAATAGCTGATTGATGCACCATGATCTATTGCAAGCATATTTATTATTTACAAGAATAACATGTGTTTCTAGTATCCTGTGCTCCAGGGAATGTAGCAAAATCGTTAGAAAGATGGTATAGGAACTCAGCCTAATTGATTCCAGATTTTAATAGGGAATAATAATGTGGGCATATATTGATATCCCACGGTAGATTGAGGACCATTATGTTCACATGGATGTTACGAGATAGAAGAATGGCTTATGTGTCTGAAACCACTCTAAGGAAATGTGAGATAACCAATTAAAAATATATGAGATGCATGAATTTACACAACTTCATAGGTGCTAAGTTAATGAATTTCATAATAAAGTTGTGTGAGGAGTTTGCAGAACATTAATATATATATATATACATCCTTATATATATACCAGTTGATTTCATGCTTTTACCCTGGCCGAACATGTATTCTATAAGAAAGGACTTTCATCTTATTAATTTCAAGAACTTTTATGCTATTGTTCCAAGATAAAATTATAGAACATAGATGCAGAATTCGTATGTTGACTTGATACACGATCTGCTCAACGAATCAACTTGTGTGAGAATCTCAAGTATTTTAACTAACATTTTAATATTGGTATTGGTCTGTACTATGGATAATGAGTAAGCTAAATGTTTATATAGTTTAACCTTACTTACAGCTTTCACAAAGAAATGCGTGTGGAGTTGTCTAATGTATATATCTATATATACATATATGCTAAGAAAATAGTTTAAGAGCAAAATTAAAAATTGAGATTCTTGATGAAATAGATTCAAGATAGAATTGGCCTTTTTCTAATGGAAAACTGCAGATCCTTTGAAATGCAATATTAATGGCACAAACGTGACGTGTATTGTTGAATGGAATACATGTACAATCTTGCAGTATATCGCTTGCTAACTGCAACTGATAGATCAATTTTAAAAGTGTATATATATATATAACTAACAGATCCTGACAGTTACAGAAAATTAACTTTAATTTTATTTTTTTTTCTTTTAACTAACAGTTTACATTAGTTTACAGTTAGATACAGAAAAATTAATTTAATTTCCTTAAAACTATTTAATGGAGACTTTACATCAGAAATTTCATGACATTTTTTTTAAAAGAAGAGATTATGGCACATGCATGGCAGCAAGGAGAGTGGGAGAAGGAATTGTACTTTGTATATCTAATGTTTTAGAGACTAAACTCAGCATGCAGTAGTGACTTTTCAGATTATCAAAAGTTCTAGGGGATAAAATCAGCAGCTCTTCCAACTATTGTTGAGGTGGCAGTAGCAAGCAACTAACATATGTAAAAGAAAATTAGTACGATGATATTCTATATTTTACTGCAAGCTTGAAACCAATTCCTTCGGATATAAATTTATTCATACAAAGAATCTAGAGTACTCGAAAGATGAGCAGAAGTAGGGGTTATTTAGAGAATCTCCAGATTGGAGGATTGCATTTAAGAAATATGCCCAGATTCAGATTGTGAGCAAACGAACAAGGAAGAAACAAAAATATAAAAGGCAATCACAATCAGAATAGAGTGGTTGGTTAATAGAAAGATTAGATATCAAAGGAACACCAAAATCTTGTGAATACTTCATGCATGGCAGCAATAAGGATGGAGAAGGAGGTACCTTAGATCCTCCAAGATTGGAGGACCAAAATGCATGCAACAATCTCTTCAAGATTAGCAATAGCAGCTGATTATGAAACAACTCCGGGCCTTGTAGCAGCCTGGACAAACTTCCCCAGCCATTATGAGCAGCAATTGCTTCAGGAGAAGGAGATTGCTGGAGCAGTCAGGGCTTCCAGCTTGCTAGGGAGTGGCTGCAGCTCCAGGTGTTCAAGATGCAACTGCAGTGGCTGGAACTGCTGCTGTAGTAGTGGCTTTGAGTGAAGATTGGAGCAATAGATTCGTAGGGAAGCTGTTGGACGAAGTTTGGGAGAGATGGGGAAAGCTGTTGAAACTTCTTCGTTGAAGTTTTCTTTTTGGAGAAAAACAAACGGAGGAAAATGAGAAGGATGGAGAGCCCCTTTGTGTTGATATAAATAAGGTGGGAAAAAGGCCTCCTTGTTTGACATGTGGAAGGCTCTTGGGAGCCAAGTGGGAATTGAAATAAATGGCCAAGTGGACGGCTGTTTTAGACTTCAACCATTGATATATTTTTATATATAAATACAGTAGCCGACTGTTTATCTGAAATTATTTTTTTTTACATATTTAAAATGGGTCGTACGCCCACCTCGAGCTTCCGTTTTTGACGCGAAATATCTCGATTCGATCGTCTCAAAATGATGGTCAATATGAGTATAATATTGGTATACTTCCGGTCGAGTTTTGAATACCCGAAATTCTCGGATACAATTTTTGTTTAAGATTAAATTTTGTGATTTAAAAATATCAAACGACCTCCGATTGACGAACGGTCGATTCCATTGGTCTTGTTCCGTCGAATCGGATCTCATGGCGGTCTCGGTTTGTTTTACGGTTTCCGAATTTGCGTCGCAACTTTTTCACGGCACGCATTACGAAACGACCGATTTTTGGTCGATTTCGTCCGAACAACTTTTGATTCACTACCAATTGGTTGTTTTAGGTTGTTTAGTATTGACCGACAACGTTTTTGGGTTTATTAGACCCAAAATCGGACGAGTTCGGGTTTGTTAGAATATGGGTGTTACAAATATAAAAACCTCAAAGGGAGTCTCGTCCTCGAGACTCGAGTTTAAGGTCATTAGGTATTCTTGTTTGGATTTCATATGTTCATAAAAACCTCAAAGGGTTTTGAACCCATAAAAACCTCAAAGAGAAAACAAGCCATATATTTATCATGTATCTAATTACAAAAGCTTGTTTTGATGATTACATCAGAAAAGTTGCGGGTATCGTGCCCGCATGTCGACTTCGGTCTCCCACGTCGCTTCTTCGACGCCGTGTCGGTGCCACAACATCTTGACCAATGGAATCTCCTTGCTGCGAAACTTCTTCACAGCATGGTCAAGTATCTGGACTGGCTTCTCCTCATAAGTCAGATCAGGCTCCACGTCAAGATTCTCGTAGTTGATGACGTGTCGAGGATCGTGCACATATTTCCTCAGATTGGATATATGGAAGACATCGTGAATAGCAGAAAGATGTGGAGGAAGAGCTACTCGGTAAGCAACCTTCTCTACTTGAGCAAGAATCTCGAACGGTCCAACGTATCGCGGCGCCAACTTGCCACGAACACCGAATCTCTGCACTCCCTTCATGGGAGATACACGGAGGAATACCCAATCTCCAACCTATAATTGATAGGAATGTCATTAATATGAGATTAAGTTAACTTTGTAATAAAGGAAAGAGAAGAAGATTGGATACCTGAAACTCCAAATCTCTTCTCCGACGGTCTGCATAGCTCTTCTGGCGGCTCTGTGCCGTCAGAAGCCTCTGTCTCACAAGATCAACAGCTCTCGCGGTCTCCTCCAGAAGATCTACGGAATAGAGAGTATGATCACTTACCTCCCGCCAACTGAGAGGTGTGAGGCATCTCCGTCCGTATAGGGCTTCGAATGGTGCCATGCCAATTCTGGAATGATGGCTTTTGTTGTATGTGAATTCCACCAAAGGCAAATGGTCCTTCCAGGACCCTTTCCACTCCAAAGTGCATGCGCGAAGTAGATCCTCAAGCGTCTGAATGGTGCGCTCACTCTGCCCGTCTGTCTGCGGATGATAAGCAGAACTCATCTTCAGCTCTGTCTGTAGTGCTGACATGAACTGATGCCAATAATGTGAAGTAAACCTCGAATCTCTGTCAGACACCACCTCTCGTGGTATACCATGAAGTCTAATGATATTCTGCTCATAGAACTTGGCCAATCTGGATGGAGTGTAAGTCGTTTTGACAGGTATGAAATGGGCTGACTTGGTCAACCTATCAACAACGACCCAAATGGAATCATGGCCACCTGGTCTCTTCGGCAGACCTGTGACAAAATCCATATAAATGCTCTCCCACTTCACTCTGGTATGGGGAGAGACTGCAATAATCCTGGCGGTCTCCTGTGCTCAACCTTGACCATCTGACAGGTCATGCATCTGCTAACATGTAGCGCCACATCGCGCTTCATTCCATCCCACCAGAAATGTCGACACAGATCACGATACATCTTCATGCTGCCCGGATGGATAGATAACCGTGAACTGTGTGCCTCATCAAGAATACCTCTGCGTAGCTGCTCGTCATGGGGTACAACAACCCGTCCTGCCTTACATAAAATAGACTCCATCACAACAAAGTCGTCAAATTCGTCCTTGACAGCGCGCGTGTATCTATCTCGGATCCAAGGATCAGTCTTCTAGCCTTCTACAATACGATCCCAAAGACTGTTGTATTGTGGAGGCACGACAGTAGAAATGGATGCGCTCTCCTGAGGATGCCAATCGGTCAAAGCGGCAAGCGTATCCCATGTATATAGCCAGTTCGCTGTACTCTCAGCATGCGCTCTCCTGTTGAGTGCATCAGCCACCACGTTTCCCTTACCGGGTTGGTAAGAGATTTTGCAATCATAATCCTTCAGTAGCTCGAGCCATCTGCGTTGTCTCATGTTCAGTTCCTTCCAATCAAAGATGTACTTCAGACTCTTGTGATTTGTGAAAATCTCGAAGTTCACCCCATAAAGATAGTGGCGCCATATCTTCAAGGCGAAAACAACTGCCGCCAACTCCAAGTCATGTGTGGAGTAGTTTCGCTCATGCGGTCTCAACTGCCATGATGCGTAAGCAATCACCTGTCCTCTCTGCATCAACACTGCTCCTAGACCTTCTCCAGATGCATCTGTGTAGACTGCATAGTCCTGAGTGCCTGAAGGAAGAGCGAGAATAGGCGTTGTAGTCAACCTCTTCTTCAGTGTCTGGAAGGCCTGCTCACATGAATCGTCCCTAATGAATGGAACTCCCTTCTGCATCAATCGTGTCAGAGGACGAACGATGCGTGAAAATCCGTTGACTAAGCGTCGGTAATAACCCGCTAGCCCAAGGAAACTCCGAATCTGCATGACAGTCTTGGGCTGCTCCCAAGATATAACTGCATCTATCTTCGCAGGATCAACTGCAATGCTTGTTCCAGAAATGACATGCCCTAGAAACGAGATCTGGGATAACCAGAACTCACACTTGCTCAACTGGGCTTATAGCTTGTGCTCTCGCAATGTGTCCAAAACAATTTGTAAATCATTCGCATGATCCCATTCATTCCATGAGTAGATGAGCACATCATCGATGAATACCACTACAACTTGTCCAAGTATGGACGGAAGATACGGTTCATCATATCCATGAAAGCCGCAGGTGCATTGGTGAGCCCAAACGGCATCACCACAAACTCGTAGTGTCCATAGCGAGTCCTGAAGGCTGTCTTCGGAATATCCGACTCGCGAATCCTCAGCTGATGATAGTCGGAGCGAAGATCAATCTTCGAGAAAACCGAAGATCCTTGGAGCTTGTCAAACAAATCGTTGATACGTGGCAAAGGATAACGGTTCTTCACCGTTCTCTTGTTCAGTTGCCTGTAGTCAATACATAACCTCATGGATCTATCCTTCTTCTTGACAAATAGAACCGGAGCACCCTAAGGTGAAGTGCTCGTCCTCACAAATCTCAATTCAAGTAACTCCTGTAATTGCACCTTTAGTTTTCTCAACTCAGTAGGTGCCATGTGATATGGAGAAGAGAGAGTTTCTCCGAATCTACCTAAAGAAGCTAGTCGCCTCGAATCAAGGAAAGTGTGTGTTGCTCCAGAATCAAATAGAACATGAAAAGGTCGATAAGAGTAGTCAGTATTTGTGCTAGTTCGTTACTCATCTCCTGGTTTGGTCGGGATGACATGGCTCTGCATGAGAACCATTTTTAGTCGTAAAATTTTAATGGTTCGCAGATAATATAATATATGCTTTTTCTCTTCTTGGGATATAATATGCAAATTAATGAAATTGGTGACATATGTGGTGATTGAATATGAATGTCATATTTCCCTTCTCGGACTCACGACAAGTCGGGAGACTGTCGCTATCCGAGAACTTAATGCGATTGGAATTGAAATACTACAAATGTGCGTATCAGGGTACCACTGCTCTGATACCAAACTGTGAACCCCCTAGGATCCGGGTACCCGTTAATCACACACTTCACGTTACAACATTCATTACTATCGCATTAAGTAACTGAAAGTACCGGGAAAAAAATTTTTCGCGAATGAAATAATTTCATCTGACATTCATATTAACATTTATAACCACAAACTCATAGAACAATGGTCACCAAAATCTTAATTCATTAACTTCCATATATTTTACCTGTACAAAGTCTAACAGTACATACAGTATATCCCAAAATCTGATTGAAGAGAAGAAACATAATACATTATAAATTGAACAAAAACTGGCACAAAATAAACCATACCGTTGGGTATAAAATTTATCTCCTGGACCCATGTATAGCTACTGAACTGCAGGCTGTTTGCCTGCCAAACATGTTAGGAAAGAAGAGGAGTCAGCGGTTGCTGGTACCTCCCAAAAACTTATATAAAATAACAGGCATTTATTGTGACCAAAAGCAGGCAAGTAGAGAGGCAAGAACAACTCAAATTAAAATTTAATTCTACTTGCAAATGTAAAGGGTTTCCAAATTTCTAGTAAGCACCTCTCATGATTAGCCATTAACCCAACATTTCCCACATAAGCATATTTATGGTCAGCGGTTGTTGGTACCTCCCAAAAACTTATATAAAATAACAGGCATTTATTGTGACCAAAAGCAGGCAAGTAGAGAGGCAAGAACAACTCAAATTAAAATTTAATTCTACTTGCAAATGTAAAGGGTTTCCAAATTTCTAGTAAGCACCTCTCATGATTAGCCATTAACCCAACATTTCCCACATAAGCATATTTATATTATAACTAATTGATCATAGTAAGTATATTTCATTCTCATATTACTTAGAGGTCATATTTGTGGATTTTGATGATGGAAAAGATAAGATGAGAAGATATAATGAGTTATTAACTTCTTAAGTCTAGTGGATAGTCTGTGGTCTTGGCTCTTGTGAAACCTCACACTATGACTCTAAGACTAGGGGAATGTCTTAGGGTCGGGGTGCCTCCGTAGGCATGCGGTGTTGTATAATGCATCCTAACTAAGTTCCCAACACGTCCACTAGCTTAATGAGATTTCGAATTAGATTATAGTCTTTTCCATTTATTCAACTTTAATTGTAATCCCTTAAAACCTCAAGTGTAATTGTCTCAGATGTAACTCTGGATGATGTAGATATAGAAATGGATGATCTGGATGTAAAATCAATCCCTTCAAACATCTGTGCAACAACCTAAATGTAACTCTAGATGATGTAGATATAGATATGGATGATCTGGATGTAACATCGCCAAGTCTATTGGCGAAGAAAAACTCAAGCGGTGAAGAAGCCAACAAAAGGGCTCTTCCGTCTCGCCCTCTAATTGGAAGGACGGTCCAATAGAGGGATAGGTCTACACTCCCAAACTACACCACTGAGACGGGTGAGAGAGACTTCCCGGAAAGTCGCTCTAGAAACAGCCCGACCGGTAACGGGCAACCGAGCTCGTACGTAAAACTGAAAACCAAGGATCCCCCGCCTGGGTATCCTAAAACAGGGTCAGCGGAATGGTCTAAAGTCGGGATCCCAACGAGGTGTAGAAACACTGTGAGCTCACGTAAAAACCGAAAGAGGACTGGGATCCTAGACCCGCGCACTTGGCGGCCGCTGCCCAATCTGGGCTTCCTATCTTCCGCCCAGTTGACGGTCACCGCGCCCTCGCACGGTCAGGTGCAAAGGTCTCCATGTCCGGCACAATTAATTGATATCCTGATCCACCATCATACATGTTTGATTCCTCAATCCCTCCTTAATCTTCTATGTGATCAATTTTACAGATCTGATTATCTTGTCAATAATTCCAATTGTAATGATTTAATGTTAGCGGATCTCATATAAAAGATTGTCTTATGAAAATGTTTAGACTTTGGATCATTTAATGTAAAGTATATAGTGACTATATTTGCAATTAAGACAAAACATGTCAGAAATTAAGCCGGGATAGAGCTCTAGTACTGGTTAATATGAGTTCCTACTACCAGATGGTCTCCTTATGATGGACTGATTGTCTGAACTACTCGTGTTCATGTCTTATCGAGTCTAAATGTGTATTTCCATAAATCGAAGTGATTAAGAAAAATCATTTGAATCTTTCACAGGCGGTCCTTGGTCGGGTCGAAGCCAGGATCTAGATCAGCCTTTGAGGAATGGCAACTTGTGTGGTCCTTTCGTTGCGCAGCGATTGTGGGGGACTTCGGGAAATCGGGACTCGAGCCCCTTCCGGCCATCTGCTGATGGGGAGGGGGACCCAGTTGCTCGGAATTTTGTTGCTACGGTGTTTAGAGGAACAAGCTCCGTGGTGGGGAGGCTCGGTGCTCCGATCAGGGAGCCTACACGTGGCGAGAGGATAGGCAGGGGGTGTTTGAGCGCCGTGGAAAAAGCAATGGCTGGCGGAGGCGGGGGGATTGCATGCTTTGAGCAGGTCGATGATATGAAGTTGGTAACATATAAGAAATCCAGCAAAAGATATAGAAGAAGGCAGCGCTCCAAGGCTGTTCAGGCGGAACACGCTCCCATTTCTGAGCAGAAGTTGTCCGCAGCGGGGTGACGGGGGTTGTAAGGATTAGGGGGTGTAAAAATGGATCTAAATGAAGGTGCTTTCATGGAATGTAAGGGGTCTGGGTGACCCGGAAAAGAGGCGGGTTTTCGGGTCGAGATTCGTGGAGTGGGAAAGTGATATTATCTTTCTGCAGGAAACTAAGCTGGGGACTATCTCAAACTTGGAGTGGCAGTCCTTTGAGGAGGGGTCACTATCGGACTTTTGTGCTAGTGGTGCGATTGGGGTTGTGGGAAGAGTGCTTGTCGCGTGGAAGGGGACAACCTTCGCTCTGCGGGCAGAACTGAGAGGATCACATGTCCTCATGGTGCTGTTGGAGTGCTTAAGCTCGGGTGTCGTATTTGCACTATCATGCGTCTATGGACCATACCAGGCGTCGGCGCGACATCAGCTGTGGGTGGATCTGAGGGCCGCTAGGGATGATTTCCAGGACAGCCCGTGGTTGGTGGGAGGTGATTTTGATGTTACGATGTTCTCTACGGACAGGCCAACACTGAGGGGGGGCAGGACCAGGGATCGGAGGACTTTATGGAGGTGATGGATTCTCTGGAGCTGGAAGTTATGGATGCAACTGGTATTAAATATACTTGGAGAAATGCTGGCTCCAGGTCTCGCCTGGATCGGTTTTTGGCATCAGCGGAGTTGTTGGAGGCTTTCCCATTGGCATTTGTTGCTAGCAGGCTGAGGACAAGGTCGGATCACACTCCCATTCTTTGGGACTCTGGTGAACCCTTTGCCCCAGATGGCTTCTTCCGGTATGAGAAGGCGTGGTTGTTGGAGGACTCCTTCAGGGAGATGGTGGCGTCGCATTGGGTTGTTGTGCAAGTTAATTGGTCGACGGCTTCGAGATTTGTTTAGAAGTGGGGGTCTTTGCAGAATAGGTTTTGCGAGTATAAGAGAGTTTCAAGGGAGGCCCACCGCGCGGCCAGAAGGGTTGCTGAACTGGTGGTCAACAACAGCCTGGAGGATGCGAGGCCTTTGACGGGGGACAAGTTAAAGCAGAGAGCAGATGTACAGAGAAAGATACTCAAAGAGGACAGGAAGAGAATCACTGAGTGGAAGCAGAGATCCAAACACAGACGGATTACGAAGGGTGATGCCAACACGGCTTTTTTCCACCATGTGGCTAGTACCAGGCATCGGGGAAACGTCATCAGATCGGTGGTCATTGGCGGTGTTAGAGTGGCTGGCAACAGAGAAGTGGGGAAAGCAGTTGTGGATCACTTTCAGGAGGTTTCATCCAGAGGGGGGACCACGCGGTGGAGGTGAACTGGGTTAGGTGTTGCGCAACTTTCGAAAGCCCAAGCTTCCAACCTAACTCAAGGGGTGACCATGGACGAGCTGAAGGCAGTGGTTTGGGATCTCAACGGGGATGGTGCACCGAGACCGTACGGGTTCCCAATCACCTTCTACAGAGAATTCTGGGACTTGGTGGGGAGGGAGGTGTTTGAGGTTGTGGTGGAGTGTTGCCACCACAATACGGGCTTTGAGCGTATAAATAAGGCGATGGTGGTACTTATACTTAAGCGAGAGGGCGCCGACAAGATCGAGGAGTTTAGGCCTATTGCAGTCTCCAACATGCTTTACTTGATTGTGGTGAAGGTTTTCGCGATGAGGTTGACCAGGGTTCTTGATCACATTATCTCTCCTTCTCAATCAGTGTTTGTTCCGGGGAGGCAGATAGCGGAGTGCTTGGTAATGGCGTCGGAGGTTGTGGTCAATTAGAAGAGATGTGGAAGGAAAGCGTTGTTGTGGAAAGTGGATTTTGCAAAAGCCTATGATATGATTGACTGTCAGTTCCTCTGGGCGGCAATGCATAGGAGGGGTTTCCCTGCCCTCTGGATTTCTTGGATGAAGCAATGTGTGACTACTGCATCTATGGCGGTCCTCGTGAATGGGCGCCCGGAGGGTGGATTCTTCCAGTCGTAGAGGGGAGTGAGGCAAGAGTGCCCTCTGGCTCCCATGTTATTTATCATTGCTTCGGACGTTCTTGCATGTATGGTGGACCGGGTGCAACAAAATGGGATCACTAGTGGGTACTCGAGAGATGAGTTGAGGATCCCTCTGATTCAATATGCAGATGACACTATTTTCTTCATTGAAGGGGGTACAGAAGAGGCCACTGGAATGGCGGTTACTCTCGAGCTATTTAGTGAGATGTTGGGGTTGGTTCAGAATCACAGTAATTCCAAGGTTGTGTTGTTCTCATTGTCTGACGTGGAGGCTGCTCGTTGTAGGCTTGTGTTGAGTACAGCGTGCGCGGATCTCCCCGTCCATTATCTTGAGATCCCACTGGCCGCTGGCAGAGCCAGGATGGCGGATTGGTTGCCTCTGGTCGAGAAGTTGGAGAGGAGGCTTGCGGGGTGGAAGTCCGCGATCTCTCTAAGGGAGGGCTCCTTGTGCTCCTAAGGCAGTACTGGCGGTTATACTGGCGTACTTCTCATCCACGAGGCTTCTGGCGGTGGGGATTAAAAGGAGGTTGGAGAGGTTGATGCGACAGTTTCTTTGGGGAAAGAGCGACCACGACTCAACAGGTATGCACCTAGTCAACTGGGACACTATCACGCTTCCGAAGAGCGAGGGTGGCCTGGGGATCAAAAAGCTGGACACGTTGAACGAGGCCCTATTGCTGAAGTTGGTGGGCAGGGTGTGGGGAGATAGTGGCAATCTGTGCACATCCCTTGTTCGTCAGATTTATGCGGTTAATGGTGATGCGCCAGATGCCAATGTCAGAGGGCTAAGGCCTTCGGCTTTGTGGAAGGGTATTTTGGCGGTGGCGCCCAAGTTCCGAGAGTTGTTCAGGCCAGTATTGGGGAACGGGAAGAACTTCGCTTTTTGGAGAGACGACTGGACGGATAGGGGAGCTCTATGTGAGCGCTTCCCGCGTCTGTTTGCATTGGCTACGGATCCAAAGGTGCATGTTTCTAAGTGTTGGATGGATGGAAATTGCGGATCCAAAGGTGCATGTTGCTAAGTGTTGGATGGATGGAAATTGAATGCTGCTTTTTCGTTCCAACTTTTCGGATCAACGAATGGAAGATTTTCTACGGTTACTTGAGTCGCTTAGGGAGATGAGGGGCCCTTTCCAGCAGCGGGATCATTAGGTCTGACACGAGGGTAGTTTCTCGGCAAGAAAGGCATACGCTACGATTTGCAGGCCTCCATCTTCTCTCTCACCTGAGATTGCGAGGGACCGCGGATTCTTCTGGGGGCTTGGCCTGCCTGAGAGGATTGATTTTTTCCTCTGGTTGTTCAGGAGGAAGAGACTAATGACGCAGCATCGATGTTCCAGGCTGCTTGGGACGGTTTCTGATAGATGCCTCCTGTGTGATCTGAAGATCGAATTGGTGGACCATCTCTTTTTCGGATGCCAGGTTGTGGTATCAATATGGGTTGATTCTGACCTGGGATGGGTATGTACGAAGAGCATTACTTCTTTCTGTGAGAGCTTGATGGCAGCCAAGAGTCGGCCAAGGAGGGAGTTGCTTCACCCTATCACCATGATTTGGGCACTTTGGTTAGCTAGGAATGCTCTTGTGTTCTCTGGGCAAAGATTTTATAAGGAAAACGTGTGTGTCCAGGTGTCGGGGTTACTGGATTCGTGGCTCTGATTGGAGCTTCCCTTTGTATTTGTTTTTTTTCTCACTACTTTATTAATGCATTTCTGGGGTGAACACCTGTGAGTGTTTCCCCCTCGTTTGGCTTCAAAAAAAATCTTCAAGGCATATCTTGACAAATCTTCATCTTGACCTAAACTCCTCATGGAAAATAGCAAGGAAACTCGTTCTTTGCTGAAAAGGGGTCTTACGCACAAGAAAATCAACTAAATTCTTGCAGGTTTTGAACTTTGTTTAAGGGTCTTCTTCATTTGAATGTTGTCATATTTGAATATTTCTCTAATGGAGTGGTAGCAGACATTAATGTGCATTATTCTTTTATGGTACATTTGGCCCCTTGTAAGATGTATGATACTTAGGCTATCGCAATGGATGACAATTGTCTTTTGACAGGGACTGAACTCGTCAAATAATCTTTCAACCAATTGCTTCCTTCATTCTTTCGGTTGGCACTATGTATTTGGTTTCGTGGTAGATAGGGTCACAGTGTGTTGTGAAGTTGCTTTTCACGAAACTACACATCTTTTTTCCCAAGACCGACTAAATTGAAGAGGGCTCCGCGTTAGGTAGCTGACAGCCAACACAAGAGAAACAAAATCATAAATAGTTTTCTTTTTAAGAGCACTATTTAGGAATTTGTCTCAAAACAGTTCGGATCTTGTCAACATGGATTTAAGCAAACATTTAGATTTCGCTGGGGTGTTCCCTACTAGCGACGTGTTGCATCGTTCAAATGCAATGATAAGTTGACACTGACCATACATCGTTGCCCGGATATAGTTCAAAATTTGCAAGGGTTCTAGCATGAGGAACGCAAGCGAGTAAATAAGCTAGTTCTGCTACATCGTCGCTTGAATGCAGTCCATAATTTACAAGGGTTTTCACATGATGGACGCATGTAAGTAAAGAAGTTAGTCCAAAAGATGTTGCAAAGGAAGTTGCGGAAAGGAAGTTGGAATATAGGCACTTTGACTGGCAAATCGATGGAGAGTGTAGATATGATGGAAAGAAGGAAGATTTAGATACTATGTCTCCAAGAGACAAAATGGGTTGGAAAGAAAACAAGGGAGATCAAGAAGACATGATTAAAACTTCGGCATTCAGGTAAAGATAAGGGCAGAAATGGTGTTAAAGGATTGTTTGAAAGCATGGGATGGTGGTTCACTCAGACTCGAGAGCTCCAGCCCTAGCATGCGACGCTAGGGCTTCGGCGGCAGGATTCTCGACAACAGGTCGCTCGGGCTCGAGAGCTCTAGCACTAGCAAGCGACGTTAGGACTTCGGCGGCAGTGTTCTCTACTGCGGCTCACTCGGGCTCGGGAGCTCCAGCCCTAGTGGGCGACGTAAGGGTTTCGGCGATAGGATTCTCTACTGTAGGCGAAGCTAGGGTGTCGCCGACGGGGTTTTCTCGAGCGAGCGACATCGGGTTTTTGGCGGTGGCAGCGAGGTTTCCTCCGACGGGCTCTCAGGCGGCAGTGGGAGGACCAGGGACGATGCTCTTTGTTCAGGCAGCAGAAAGGTCGGCGACGCTGGGAGGAGTGGAAGTTGTGGGGAGCGGACAGGCGAGGGAAGGAGGGGGCACCTCTGATGGGGAGATCAATTAGGGGGGAGGGTCATGGCTTGCTGGCGAGGGGAGGCCTGTAACTTGCGGGCTCTGAGCTCAGGTCGGGGAGGCTAGAGCTTCTGAGGCCCGCTGGCTAGTGAGGGGTCATCCTAGGAAGCTCCTAGGTTGTCGCTCGTGGAGGGTACCAGAGGGGTGGTGCCGAGCAGCTAGCATGCGTGCGAGGTGGAAAGGAAGGGGAGGTTCGAGAGGTGGGCTGACGTGGTGAGTGGGGTGGTGCCTAGGGATGCCCTTGGTCTTCCGGCTTTGGGGGCGAGGGAGTGGTTTTGTACGGGGGAAGGCCATCGGAGGTGGTGCGGCGGGATGGCAGGTGGTCTCCCAAGGAGGAGGATGGTAGCTACCTTGTGGCTCGCTAAGGCTGGGAATTGGTCGTAGCAGGGAGTCCTATCTCGGTCACGACATGAGTCCCTTTCCATCCCGCGGGTGGGGGGAGGGCGGAGATGCTTCAAATGCAGGGCTCGGGGTCATATGGCGGCAGTTTGCAGAAACACATTGACATGTTTCTCTTACGGGGGAGTGGGCCATCGCGGGAAGAGTTACCCTCGGATGCGGCGCCAATATGGCGATGTAAGGGGGTGACCTGACGGCAGGACGTTTTAACCGTGGGGGCGAGGTGACCTTGTAGCTCCCTCCACAAGCTGTGGACCCGCTGGAGGGCGTCTTGGTGGGTGAGTGTTGTGATTCGACGGAGTTCCTACAGACGTCTATGGTGGACATTGGTCAACGAGTGGGTTTGACATTTGGAGGAGACGTGATTCAACTCCAGGAGGGTGTTGTCTGTGCTCAGGGGTTGTCCATTGGTGGTCGGCTTGTTGCAGAGGTCGCCGGATGGGCTAGTGGTGTGGTGGCACCCGTCGCTCCGTGATCGCTCTTCGCACGAGTTGTTCTATAAGATCTTGGTGCAGAAGGGCGTGCACTTATAGGCGTGGGACTTGCGATCGGTTGAGGCACTGCTTGGGCATTTTGGGAGGGTGTTTTCCATCATATGTTCGGGCCTCTCCAAGGGAGAGGACATGCATGTGAAGGTGGAGTTCGCTGCGAGGATGGTGGTCTTGCCTTCGGAGCTGTTGTTGAAAATTGGATGTGCATTCTGAAGGATACGGAAAATCCTTAAGCGCATCACAGAAGCGTGAGGATCGCATCGTATGCGATCAGGAGCGGCTAGACATACTAGTCGCTCGGGGCAGCAGAAATTAAAAATAATATTCCGATGAAACAACATTATCCAAGAACACCTCTCAGATTGTTTCATCTAAACCACAAACAAATATTAGGTTTACCTCTTGAAACGTAGTTGCGATCGAGTCTTTAAACGAAGAGTCCGATCCGACGGAGGAGACGCTTGCGAGCGCGTTGATGAAACGTAAGCTTCTCGCAATCCATGTCGATGATCCAAACAGCGAATCTCTTGATCTCGTCTCACGAGATCCGACGTCTTCTTCACGAGCGAGGCACACCAAAGGAGATGGAGATCCAAGAGAAAACGATTTGACAGCATAACGACGATGGTGCGACGATGGCGACTTTCTCTAGGGCTTCATGGTGGACGGCCGCAATGAAAGAGAGAGAGAGAGAGCATGTGTTTGATATTAACCTGAAGAGGAAGGGGTTCCTCTTCTTATATAGTATTTTGGTATCTATGGATCTCAATCCATGGACAACACAAAATCAATGGATGAGATTAATTTGTGTTTCTAAAAGAGAACGTCGCAATCATTCTCATATGCCCAAATAATGTGAATCGCATTCACATTATTCACATCTTCGACAATTAAATCACATTTAATTATCTCAGATAACTCTCCTTATAATATGAATCAAATTCATATTGTTCATAATAAATAAATAACATTTAATTATCAATTTTCTCAATGCTCGAATACATATATCAACAATGAAATTATCCTTGAACTCTTTCAAGGATAATGCGTTTTCTCCGCGGATACTTGGAGATAAGGACAGGGTGATTGTATTGTTCTACATATAGTGACTTGGATATTGAGATCACATCTCAAATCTAGATCTTGTGAACCTCTCATAGATGCTTGATTAAATCAAGACCGCAAATATAATCTTCTCATTACATCTGAATCCCATTCAAATCATTGTCCAACATTTGGACCAAGTTCAGATTACTTCTCTACAGAGAGGAGTAACTAAAATTCAGACCCATTTCATCACTCCCTGGGAATGAAAGCATCATGGTTATATAATCATTTATGATCACATCACCCACAGGTATTCCTAATACATGTACATCATGTATACCAGAAGACCAAGAACAAACCCGAAGTATTAGATCAATTTTACACTGTCTACTTCAGGGTTTCATCATAAAGTTTCTCATTTGACTATTGGGAGTTGGCATCGATCACATACTTTCCAAAAGCATATATCATACCCGAGTGTTCATCATATACTTTTCAAAAGCATATATCAAACCTACAAATTCAGTCAAGCTTCCAAAGCGAGACGACCGAGCACGGAATTTGATTCTTCCCAATATCTCATGAGTGAGCACATGTCTTCCAGTTCAGTAATAAACATGTATGATCCTTTTAAGAGATTGAATGACTCATATGCCCCAACATGCACACCAGCGCGTCGGTGTATAGACCTTGGTTAGGTCATCAACCTATTGGTCTGCCAAATATACATACTCAGACATATGGTAACACATCTATCTCCAGCCAGAGGATGCGTGCTTATATCGTGACAGTATACAACATAGGTCTTTGGATATCTTGATCTCATTAAGTCAACTCTTTGACCTAACTTACCTAACACCTCCGAATCTCTATTCCTATGCAGAGGATCCGCATCAAGAGGTCTGTTGGGAAAAACGAATGACTTGTTTATTCCATGAACCCTAGGCTCTCTTATAGATACTACTATTATTGTATGTGTTAACACTCCCCCTCCAGATGGAGCATAGATATCAATCATGCTCAGCTTGGAAGCACACTTCTGAAATGGACCTCGTAGCAATGCCTAGGTGAATATGTCCGCAGTCTAATTCTCTGATGTAACATGAGATGTAGCAATGAATCCTTTCTGAATCATATCATGTATGAAGTGACAATCCACCTCAATATGCTTGGTCCACTCATGGAATGCTGGGTTGTTTGCAACAAACAAGGCAGCATGATTATCACATTCCAAGTTCATAGGAAGTGGCACATCTAAACATAGGTCTGTAAGCACAGCTTTCACCCACATCATCTCTGTAGTAGCCTGGGCCATAGCCCTATATTCGGATTCAGCACTAGATCTAGCTACCATCGTTTGTTTCTTACTTCTCCATGAGACTAGGGCATCTCCAACATAGACAGCATACCCTGAGACGGACTTCCTATCCTTGGGACATCCTGCATAGTCTGCATCTGCACATGCTGAGATAGAGATCCCCTTTCCTTTCTTGAATAGCAGACCTGCACCTGGAGAAGATTTGAGATATCTAAGAATCATATGTATTGCATCCATATGCACCTGGCGTGGTTGCTCCATGAACTGGCTCACACGACTCACTGCAAATAATATATCTGGTCTAGTGATCGTGACATACAACAGTTTGACTACCAGTTCTCTATATCTTCTCCTGTCCACCTCCTCTGTGTTATCTTCATAAAGCTTCATGCTGGGATCCATTGGTGTCGTAGCAGGTCGACACTCAAGCATACATGTTTCACTCAACAGATCTGTAACATATTTCCTTTGTGACATGACTAGCCCATATGAATTTCTAGCAAATTCAAGCCCCAAAAAGTATCTAAGGACCCCAAGATCCTTAGTGACAAATTCACTACCCAGCATTTCTTTCGCATGCCTTATGCCCTGCTCATCATCTCATGTAATCAAGATGTCATCAATATAAACCATAATGACAATGATACCTCTCGCGGTTTTCTGTACAAACAAGGAATGATCAGCATTGGAGCGTTTGTATCCTTGTTTCTCGAAGAGATCCGAGAGCTTCTGAAACCATGCTCTGGGGCTCTCCTTAAGACCATAGATAGCCTTATGCAACCTGCATACCTTGGAGCACTCCCCCTCAATAACAAAACCAGGTGGCTGTTGCATAAACACCTCTTCCTGCAAATCTCCATACAGGAATGCATTCTTCACGTCCAACTGATGGAGCGGCCAGTCTCGAGCAACTGCAACTGACAACAAGATCATTAGAGTGGAATGACGTGCCACAGACGAGAATGTGTCAAGATAATCCACCCCGTATGTTTGTGTGAAGCCACGTGCCACCAGACGCGCCTTGTACTTGTCAATAGAGCCATCTGCATTTTGCTTCACTGTGAACACCCACTTGCAGCTCACTGGGTTCACATCTGGAGGTATAGACATCAAAGTCCAAGTTCCTCTGGACTGAAGTGCTGCCATTTCTTCTTCCATTGCTAGCCGTCATCTACTATCCTGCAGAGCCTCATGATGATTCCGTGGAATATCTATAGCTGAGAGTGCCATAGCAAACGACCTGAAATCTCCAGATAGCCGCTCAAAAGATACAGAGGCTGATAATGGATATTTGGCACAACTCCTCTTCGACTTCCGTAAAGCAATGGGAATATCCAAATCAGCTGTAGGCTCATCTGGCTCCTGCACCACAACCTGCTCAGAAATGTCGTCAGATCCATCAACATTAATATTCTCATTACATACCATAGGCGAGCTAGTGGACGAGTCATGACCATGAGCTAGTGGAGGAAGCATGCGGGTATAATGGAACGGGAACGGTGAGATAAGCTGCTGTGGTGGTGGTGGCGGTGGTGGTGGTGTTGATGATGGCATCTGAGGTGGTGGTGTCATGTATATGGCATCAGGTGGTATAGGTGGAATCTGCTTGTCTCCTGATGCTGAAAAATACATAACAGATTCAAAAAATGTAACATCTGCACTGATCATATACCGCCGACGTAGAGGATCAAAGAACTTGTACCCCTTTTGAGTTCTGGAGTACCCAACAAAGACACACTTGACAGCCCTAGGAGAGAGCTTGTCAGTACCCGGCGACAACTGATGGACAAACGCAACCGACCCAAACACACGAGGAGTAAGAGTGAACAGATTCTTGTCAGGATGAATAAGTGAGAACGGAATCTGTTCATTCAAGACAGACGAAGGCATACGGTTGATTAGGTAACATGCACTAAGAACTGCATCACCCCAGTAGGAATAGGGAACATGACTCTGTATAAGTAGTGATCTAGTGACATCAAGAAGGTGACGGTGTTTTCTTTCAGCAATCCCATTCTGTTGAGATGTATGAGCATAAGATGTTTGGTGAATAATTCCTTTTGAGGAATAGTAATTGGCAAGAATATTAGTGCACAACTCTAAAGCATTGTCACTTCTCACAAGTTTCACAGATGTAGAAAAAACATTTTGTATTTGATTCAGAAAATGGATAATGATATTTCCTACTTCAGATTTATTTTTCATCAGAAATACCCATGACACTCTAGAAAAATCATCCACAAAAACTATATAAAATATGTGTCCCTGATGATCGAGTATACGACTCGGACCCCAGACATCAATATGAAATAACTCAAACTTGGAGGTACTACTCCGACCTGGATGACTGGGAAAGGATGACCTGTGATGCTTTCCCAACTGACATGCCTCACACTGAATAGGTGTGTGAGGGAGACCATAAGGTAAAACTTGACGCAACTTCTGAAGCGGTAAATGACCAAAACGCAGATGCCATAATAAGGTTGATACTTGTCCAGAAGAGGATGAGGATCCAGCAAAAGGAGTCTGATTCAGGCGATATAGGCCTCCTTGCTCATAGCCACGACCAATCACATTGCCCGTATGGATGTCCTGAAAAATCAAAGAAGATGGATCAAAAATTGCCCGACAATGTAGATCCTTTGTAATTTGGCTAATTGACAATTCATTGACAAATCAGGTGCATGTAGCACATTCTTGAGCTGCATAGAGGATGTCAATCTAGCCTCCCCCTGACCAGTGATGGGGGAATGAGTGCCATTGGCAATCACGACTGTCCGACCTGGAGGGATCTGAATGTATCCTGAAAGCAGACTCTGGTCGCCACATAGATGATGTGTAGCGCCCGAGTCCATAATCCATGGTAAAGTATCTGATCTACTACTGTGGAATGCAAGTATACTACCTGAAGCACTGGTAGACGCAGAGGCAGAAGCGGCAGCATCAGAATGACTCTCTGTAGTCAGTGCTGGACTAGATGGTGGAATAATGCCCCTCAGACGTGCAACTAGATCCTCGAATCGTTGATCCAGAGTAGCAGCAGACGGGGGCTCTATCTGCTCAGCAGCTCGTGCAGATGCAGGAATCCATGCTTTGAGTAGCATGTGTCTTCATTGTATCCTACTCGATGACAGTAGGTACATGTTGGTCTAGTGCGGCCACCTCTTCCACGAGGTCCACGTCCGCGGCTAGGGTGATGGAACCCACGACCTCTGTTGACTGCCATGGCTGAAGAGTTCTGACTCGCAGATGTGGAAGGAACTGTGATCCGACTCAATCTATGAAACGCTTCCTCCATGGGAGGAATAGTAGAGTCTGCCAGAACCTGTGATCGTGTTGCCTCGTATTCAGGATCAAGTGCAGCCAGGAACACACCCACCATCGTCGCGTTCCGGTATGTCGTCTGTTGTTCTGGCGTAGCTGTGAGAGGCATGAAGCTATAAAGCTTCTCGAACATCCCTCTTAGTGATGTATAGAGGGAATGTAAAGAGCGACCATTCTGCTTTATTGTGAATATGTCATACTGAAGTTGTAGAATCTTCGTCTTGTTCTTGACCTGGGAGTATGTAGCTGCCAGAATGTCCCACATATCCTTGGTTGTGGGCTGGTGTAGGATGTCATTGGCAATTTCAATAGCCAATGTACCAGATAGCCAGACTTTGGCATATGCATCATCAGCCTCCCAAGAGGCATTGACTCCAGTCTTCTCTGCAGGCTCCGGTTCGATAAGAATGTGCTTCTTACCTGTTGACTTCATCATACTCATGAACTGCATAGCCCACAGTTCATAGTTTGTACCGTCCATCTTGACAATAGGCGCTGGACCACGAAAAGCACCAATAGATGGGATATCCGCCTTGCTTTCTGACATACTGGACATGGAAGACTGGAGCAATCGATAGATGATGAGCTTTGTCTACAATGATATGGACGGGATTAGTTGCATGTATAGACCTCAAGCAACTATCCCCATGAACAGAGAAGTTGTGTGTGTGCCCTAGGACTTAGGGCTTAACACACGTATACGCGTGCAAGGAGCACGAGCACACGCAACTGGAGATGCGCGTTAGATCACTTGGAGATGCACAGAGATGCGTTGGAGATGCACTGGAGATGCACAGGTGCAGGCGATGCACGGCTGGAGGCTTGTGCACTTGCGCAGGAATGCGCACAGGTGCACTACCGTGCAGTCTACGCACAGGCTATGCGCACAGGGACTGCTGGAGGGCATACGCACGCGCACAGGATGGCACCCAGCGCGCAGAGGAGCCGTTGTGCTACGCGCACAGGGGGCAGCGGCGCTGGATCGGCGATGGCGATGGCGATGGCGAGCGCCGATGAGATGAGATGGAGAGAGAAGAGAGGCCGGCGGGTGGGATGGGCTAGGGTTAAGGTTTCGAGAACTCCGGTCTAGGACCGTCGCTCTGATATCATGTTGGGAAAAACGAATGACTTGTTTATTCCATGAACCCTAGGCTCTCTTATATAGGAGAGTAGCCTATGGGTAAATTACATAAAGCATACTATGAAGAAAAACAAAATAGAGAAAAGTACAGATACTACTATTATTGTATGCGTTAACAAGGTCGGTTAGATATCATCCTTTAGAGAAAAGATTGTTATCTCCTTTTCAGGCTGGAGATCATATCCTAATAATCATTCGACGGTGATTGATGAGTCATCAGTCCAACTCTTTAGATATTCATCCAAGCATCAGCCTTTATGATTCAACAATTGGATCAACAATTGTACTAACCGTCGCTCTGATATCATGTTGGGAAAAACGAATGACTTGTTTATTCCATGAACCCTAGGCTCTCTTATATAGGAGAGTAGCCTATGGGTAAATTACATAAAGCATACTATGAAGAAAAACAAAATAGAGAAAAGTACAGATACTACTATTATTGTATGCGTTAACAAGGTCGGTTAGATATCATCCTTTAGAGAAAAGATTGTTATCTCCTTTTCAGGCTGGAGATCATATCCTAATAATCATTCGACGGTGATTGATGAGTCATCAGTCCAACTCTTTAGATATTCATCCAAGCATCAGCCTTTATGATTCAACAATTGGATCAACAATTGTACTAAGGGGCGCATTATGCAAATTAGCTAATCTTCATTTCAGATCAGGGAATGATATTTGCAATAACATTTATTGCATAATGGCTCATCGTGGGCTCGCATATCCAACAGGGCTAATCTTTAAACCCACGCTCACGTTACAATCATAGGTTATTTAGAAAAATAGCTAGGTAAGATGATTAGTCACTTTGTTCCCGAGAGATTACGCCAAGTTCTTTTACGGCACTTACATATATCCTAATAACAGTGCTCACATCCAATGTGAACGTTGCATCTTATGCAACAAATACTCAATATTGTTAGTTATAATATAGTGTCCTCGAAATTGCGGCTCAATAATTATTTCCTAGAAATTGCAGCTCAATAATTATTACAAGCAATATGTATTTTCTATTATCCTTATCAGAATACCCTTATTCCTGGAGATCTCTATCTCCTATGGTATCTACAATTAAGACCCATTTTAGATCACTATCTGTAAAGTCCGAAGTTTTTGAAGATAAGACTTAGAGATCACTATCTCTAAAGTCTTGTCATCTTTGGAGATATTGTTATTACTGCAATTAAGTGTTTTATCTCCTTAATAGGATTAGTAACAGTTTACTAATCCCACTGCATAGCAGAAATCTGGCTTTCTTACACATCTAGCAAACACAGACCTTCCCATAGCTAATAACTAGGTCATGCAACTTTGCTATTCACATCCTCAACTTTTTGAGGTGTTATCCCTTTAGATAGGTCAGTACCATATCTCAAGGGAAGGAAGCATTCCTTGGGATTTTCCAAGAATGGAACATATCCAAGGTGTATCACTCAATATGACTGTCTCAATACCCTCTTTTCTTCGCTTCTGAACACCTCCAAAACTAAGATCTCAGAAGTATCCTTGAGATCATATCTCAACGTATGGAATAGCAAGGTTATAAAACACTTAGTATCATCCTTGAGATCATTCCAAATGATTAGGATATCATCTACATTTAGCATGATGAACACAATGGCACTCCCACTAAGCTTCACATAGTTCATCAAGATTCCATCTGAAATCATAACATTTATAATTTTATCAAATCTTATGTTCCAAGTACAAGAAGCTCACTTAAGTCCATAGATGGAGTTCTTTAGCTTGCACACCTTGCTTTCTACATCCATTAAGCCATAAGGCTACATCGTATGAATATCCTCGGAGGGGTATTCATAGAGGCATGCAATCTTGACTTCCATAACTGTTGTAAAAGTCAGCCGACTAGGCCGACCAGTCAGTCCGACTAGTCGAGTCGGGGGGTATCCGACTCGACTAGACCAAATCGGCGTATAGTCGGGTTGACCCGATTAGTCGCCCGAGTAATCGGCCTAGTCGGTCGACTAATCGGCCGACTTTTGCATAGAAGTTTTAAACAAAAAACCCAGGTTCCGAATATCCGTTTAATGATGGATTTAGGTTACTGTCGAACAGTAACCCTCATCCCTCAAACCCCTTGCGCGAAAGGTTCTGGACTGCCGCACTCCATCGCCCAGTAGCTCCCCGCATAGTTCTTGAGCTCTACGGTGTTGTCACCCCCTCCTTCGTGTTGCCGGTTACGAGTCGGCAACTCCACTGATACACCTTCCATGTCGTTGACTCGCAACTCCCTCGTCTCTACCTCATTCCACCAAGAACACGGCTATGGTCTTTTTGCTTTCAGATTTTTTGCATATTATACTTCTACCATGGTTGAATTTTTACCACCACGATCGTTTACGAACTGCATCTACTTTATTTCCATAACGAAGAATCTTGTTAGGTTTATTTCGGAGTGAAAACTTGATATTCTTGTTGATTTGCATGTTGATTAGCCTATATAAGGTTAGCTTTATCTATATTATGCTAAATGTGGTACATCAAATTATGTCAATAACTATAATGTTAGCTAATTATTACATATTTTTATTTATCTTCTGTAATTTGTTGATTAGCTTTGTGATTGTTAATTACAATGATTAGTAACATGTGAGTTTGTTGATTAGTAACTTGTGAATTTGATTAGCTTTGTGTTTTTATGTATTAAAATTGCTAAATTTGTATATATATAAGAGAGTGTGTGTATTAAAAATTAATTTATATATTTAAAATAATTAAAAAAATCGAAACCGACTAATACCCGACTAAATCCGATTACTCTCCTGACTGTCGATTAATCCTTAGTCAGTGACCCCACCGACCGAGTACCGACTACCAACTTCTGCAACCTTGACTTCCATCTTGAAGAAGTCAAAGTCAAGTTGAGTAGATATAGTTAGCAATATTATGATGGGTTTAAGCAAGATCACTGAAGAACAAGTCTCACCGCAAAGGTTTGAAAAAACTAAAGGCGGAACGAGGAATTTTCCACGGAATCGAGGCGAGGCGTAGCCACGAGGTGGTCAAGGCGTAAGTCTCAGTTTACAGAGAAAACTACGCATAAACCTATAATTATATATATATATATCAATGTAATTATATGCTCTCTGCCCAACATATAATACTTAACACTATAAGATATGATGAAATAATAGAGAGAACCCTAAAATATAAGATAGAACAACATCATATCCCTTTCTACACACTTCCATCCAATCAAAAAGGATGTTGTAAACAATACAAATCTATTTGAAATATTATTATAATTAAAAGTGATTAAATATATGTCGAAGAAATTTATGTTTTGTTTCTAACATATAATATATGATCGCGAGAGAAACCGTCAATCATATCCATTTCAAACAAATCTTTGAAATATTATTGTAACAAAAAGTATGATTGAATATATGTCAAATTGTTGATATACCTTGAATCCTAACCATCTGGCCATTGTTGAAGAATTGTGTATGCACCCCTCCTGTCATACCATACCCCAACAAGATGGGGGTCTCTTTGCCAGGTTAACGAGCATGGGGGTCTAGAGGGGGAGCAAGTGTGTCCCCCTCCCCTCGAGGTGTGGGGGTAGCGCACCCTGCGAAAAATTTCAAGAGCAGTTCTATTTGTATTCGGGTATATGGATCCTTCTATTTTGGGCACGAAAGAAACATCAGATTTAGGCATATTTGATAGTTAGACATAACTAATATTAAATATGAAGCAGTTTGCTAAAATAGTTAGATATAATTAATAGGAAAGATGAAGTTATGGACACAAAAGAAACATCAAATTTAGGTATTTAGCTTGTATAATCCTAAATAAGTATATAATTATAAGCTTCTCAAACCACTATCTAAACCATTAAAATCATAAAAAAATATTTTAAAAAAGCAAAAACACCTCGGAAAATGCCTCGACCGCCTCGAGGCAAAACGCCTCGAGGTACGCCTCAGCCACCTGAGACACACGCCTACTGAACAAGGCCGAGGTGCACGCCTCGAGGCTAAAACGGATTGCCTCGCCTCGAGGCGCGTTTTTTAATTCCATGCTCACCGCGAGCGATGTCTTCTCTTCGTGTGTATCTTGTGGATACGAGCCATGCTTTGAAGGTCTCTATCTTGTCATCGTGATCCCTCTTTCTCTTGAAGATCCATTTACACCTCAAGAGGTCTTACCCATGTAGGTGGATCCTCAAGGATCCATATACAACATTTGTATATGAAGTCCACTTGTTAACACCCATTTATCCATATCATGATCTTCAGAAGCTTCATCACATGAAGTCAGATCATTGTCAGACTTAACTGACACATGGAATCCATCCTCAAACTCATTTGAAGAGGTATTAGTGTTTCATCTTTAATTATCCTTTTAGTTTCCGATTTCATGAGACGCATTATCTTATCGAGATTAAATGATTTCCATCACATCATTTTCATATTGATTCTGAAGAGAGTCATCTTCTAAGAATCGCATCCTTAGAAATGAGATTTTTTAAAAATTTCAAGGTCATAAAGTAGGCATCCAATACCATCCTTTATTTTCCTAATGAAGTAGCACACTATGGTGCTAGATTCCATCTTACTTGCATCCATGACAAAGTTATGGACCAAGCAACCTTAAATCCCCAAGTGTCCAACACTAGGTTAGGTTCCAAACCATAACTTATGAGGATGTTTGGGTTTAGATATGCATGGAATCTTACTAAGGATATATATTGTAGTCTCTACTACATATATACCTTGGAAACTAAGAGGTAATTATGCTAATATTCATCATTGATGAAATCATGTCACACATGATCCAATTGTATCTCCCTACTACTCTATTGAGTTTACATGTATCATGAGGAATGAGATAGGAATGATATTCATATCTCCATAAGGTAATTCTTTGAACTCATCTCATAGGTACAGGCTACCTAGGATAGATCAAATTTATTTCATCTTCCTTTAAACTTTGGTTCTAAACCAAAATTGCGAAATCTTTGAATATTTCAAAGCTTTTTAAGGTGAAGGGAAGAAATCTCATATAAATAATCATCGAATGAGAACAATACCCCTTTTGGACGCCAGCCACAAAGGGGTATGTGAGGTTGAGAGGATGGGAGGCAAGCGTGTTACGCGGAGGGGGAGCAGGCCTGGCGTGAAGTTTGCCGGATGGCGGTGCGCGGGGGTCTTCCCGGCATCGAGCGACCCCAGCGATCTGAGGTTTCGGGTGGTCGTGAAGTTGGGGGTGATGAAGATTAGGGTGGCGATGGTGCTTGGAGGCTGGTCTCTCATCGGAAGTCAAGGAAGAGGTGCTTCCGTTGCGGGGAGAGGGAGCATCTCGCACCCGTCTGCCCGCTTTCGCCGAGATGTTTTGCTTGTGAATCCCCTGGGCACCGGAGACGTAACTGACCCGCTTTGGTGACTGACGAGGCGTCGAGCGGGGTTGGCGGGTTGGGCGGTCCTGCTTGTGGGTAGGATCGCTCAGTCACTGGACCAGGCGTGCAAAGGAGCTTTCGGGGGGTGGCGAAGGGCATCTCTAAGGAGCTTGGTTGCGCTACCAAAACGGGGGGCAGTTTTGATGGTGCTTTGATTGGTGTATTGGCCGACGTTTTCCGATCCGAGCTTTCGGTGGTGGATGAGGTTTCTCGCTGTGTCGGTAGCGTTTTCAATGGGGACGTGGTTTGGCTGGGGGCCCATCGTGTCTGCGCTCGGGGCCTTTCGGCAAGCTCTTTTTTGGGGAGAGCATCCCAGCCCATGTCGCTAGTGGACCTTTCTTACAGCATGCCATTGATGAGATCGTCGCAGCTGGAACAGGAGTGAAGGCTCCAAGCGCCAAAGAGTTGATGAACAAGTATCTTGCACAAGAGGAGGAAATGAACGAGTACATCTCGGACCTGAGGAAGAGATGGCCAGAGTACGTCGTGACGCTGATGTGTGATGGCTAGACAAGTTACACGAGGAAGCAGATCATCAACTTCCACGTTTACTGCGACAGTAAGACGATTTTCCTTAAATCCGTCGATGCTTCTGAACAGGTCAAGGACTACAAGTACTTGCTGAAGTTGCTGAATGGTGTCATTAAGGGCGTTGGGAAAGAGAAAATCGTACAGATTGTGATGGACAATGGCAGCAACTTTAAGAAAGCTGGAGAAACAATTATGAAGTCCAGCAGCTACGGCATTTTTTGGACACCGTGTGCTGCGCATTGCATAGACCTGATTCTGAAGGACTTCGGCAAGAGGAAGCTCGTCGTGAAGGTGATGAATCGAGCACAGGCGATCACGACGTTCATTTACAACCATTCCAAAGTGTTAGCCTTGATGAGTCGCATATGCAATAGTGAGTTGGTGAGGCCTAGGATCACACGCTTTGCAACCAATTTTATAGCGTTGCAAAGCCTCAAACAGCACAAGGCAAGGTTGAAGACCATGTGCTGCCAAGGTGAATGGTTCTAGAACCCAGAAGCTCGAACTGAAGGAGGAAGGAGAGTGGAGACAATCATCAATGATCTCCATTTCTGGGATGACGTGACAAGAGTCACGAAAATAATGGAACCTGTTGTTTCTGCATTGCGTATCGTAGATGGGGATAAGAAGCCAACTATGGGAGTCATCTACGAGGCAATGTGATGCATGAGGGAGAAGGTTAGAGAAGCAGTTGGGAGAGGATTTAAAGCATGGTTGGACATCATAGACGAACGATGGTCCAAGATGCTCTCACATCCTCTTCACAAGGCTGATACCTTTTATTATCCATTTAGATTTTCTAATCCATTTCCGTAAGCATGTACTTTTGTTTTGAATGATTAAAATTTGAGAATTATTCGTCAACAGCATACTACTTCAATCCAAAGTACCAATACAAGAACAGTCTTGGTACAAATGCTGACCTTCTAGCAGTTGTACAAGTTGTTGTGGAGAAGCTCGTCAAGGACGAGAAGGCACAAACCTCTTGCATGAATGAGGTAAGACCGTAAGAATTCGTGTATAATGTACAATTTATTTTGAGGCACAAACCATAGTATGACTTAAAGTTTCGATTAATGTGCAGATTAAATACTTTAGGGATGCCTTGGGTTCTTTCGGTAGGGTGACCGCGGTAAATGGACGCGGCAGTACTCTTCCTGGTAAATACTAAGTTTACTGATTGACATTTGACATGTGTAACAAACAATTTGACTATTATTGATCTATGATTTATCTCTTTTAGTTTTTCCGCAGCCGAATGGTGGTTACTGTATGGGATGGAAGCTCCCAACCTCCGCAAAGTGGCAGTGAAAGTATTGTCTCAAACAGCATCTGCCGGTGGTTGTGAAAGAAATTGGATCACATTCAACTTGATCCATTCGAGGAGACGGAACAAGTTGGGAGAACAATGACTCCACGATCTTATTTTTGTGCACTGCAACTTGAGGTTGAAGATGAAACATGCAAGAGAGGGGCATGACAGAGAGACCCCATCGATCTTGCATATATTTTCAAGATGCACGACGACGATGCATATGAAGATGTTCTGCAGAAGTGGTTGGATTCCAACAATGCTCCATTGCTCGATCAATCGGGAGGAATGCCGAATGAGAATATAAGCCAATAAACGGGAGCAAATGTTGGCGACTACATGGCCAGATCTGGGCGAATCACGGACCCTCTTGGAGGGGTGGAACTTGATGCGATTGTGGATGACATCCACTCTACTGGATCGAAATCCAAATCCAAATCAAAAGATGACAGTGGGAGCGATGATGATGATGATGATGTTGGTGGTAGTCGTGGTGGATCAGGGGACGGGGACACATATTCAGGGGGGTCAGGTGGTCGTGGACCACGTGATGATAGAAGATTCAAGTCAGAGCGGGAATACATGGAACGACGTGGAAACATACATGGGCAGTTTGTCCCAAGTCCGAGTCCAGGATCAATGGATTACGATGCATATGGACGACATGGCCATCATCCTACAGATAGCTACATGGAGTTTTTGATATCATCTGTAGATTCGTTGAGTTGCATGGACATTGATAGCCTATACCGTGGAGGAACACCCAGTCCCATGGGCGGATATGGAACCTCACAAGATGAAAGATCATTTGGCGTTTTCCCTGAATATTTTCCTGCTGCTCCACCTGGACCTCCTCCTCCTCCTCAGGTGTATACTCCTCCATCTTATGGATATGGTAGCAACAGTAGATATGGAAAATATAGCAGCTACAGCAGTGAGAACTACCAAGGTAATCAACCCGAGCAGACCCAACTCAGCCAGGGCAGCTTCTTTGGTGGTGACAGTTTCGGTTTCTTCCCTGAGTATTTCCCTCCTCTTCCAGGTCCTCCTCCTCCGCAGACATCTTCTCCTACCCCGTCGTCGTCGTCCTGAGGATCTCAAGATAATAGTTCGCAGCCTCATCGTGCCACTCGTGATACTGGATCTAGTGCTGCTTATCCTCGTCTCGGGATACTCATAGGCATCGATGACCACAATATAGGCAGTATGTGATTGATTACAAGGCCATGTACTCGTACATGACATGGGAGAACTACTGCGAGTTCATTGAATCTGTGATGCGTTATGAGAGACAACAAGGAAGGGGGGGCTACTCAGATCCACCGCGAAACTCTTGGTTTTAGGCTAGATCATCTCATTTTACATTGTCAAATTGATTTGGATATTTTTCATTTCATTTATTGTTGTACTTGTAGCTTTTATATAGATAAATCATAAATCTTTGTGCCAATTGCCAAACAATGATTATCTCGTTATATATTCCCATCGATATGACCGATATGTGGAGTTTAAGGACCATATTCCTCATAAATTATCTGTGTGTTATGACTTATGAGGTATATATTTGTAGTATTTCATGTTATAAACTTATAATAACTTGAATGGAATCCATTTCCAATATTCATAAGTCAAGAATCAACATTAAGTGATTAACATCGACACGACCGATATGTGTGATAAAAGCGATACCGATATGTGCGATATATGGTCTATAAATGACTGATATATGTGATATAAGTGTGTATTTGTAGGTTATTTGTTGTTCTTATATCTTGGATGATCTTAATTTCTGAAAAAATGGCAAAAAAATCGCTTTTTTGAGCCATTTTCAACATTTCCGCCGATATCGTCGATATATCGTCGATATATCCATTTCTGGGCGGACCGAAATGATATCGATATCGATATGGCCTTCCATGGTTCAGAGCACATGCTTTCCAACGAGGAGATTCAGCAGACTCACACTCCAGCCCGTTCATCCTCCTCACCTACACGGCATGAGAAGCAACGTCCTCGACAGCAGCCGACAAATGTGTATGTTGAGTTGATATTGTCTGTAGTGCCATGTATTGTGAGTTGAGTTTCTTTCTTTTTGCCCAAGCAGAGCATTGCATGCACCAGCTTGAGGGCGAGTGTTCGAGTATTTGGTTGTGCACTATATGAGTTATAGGAGGGTAAATAGATCATGGAGAGATCTATTTACCCCATCCATATGTTTAGTCCCACATCTACTAGTGTTGGGACTTGAAGGCTATATAAGGAGCCCCAGATCTCCTGTATCCATTTTTTTTTTAAACTCAAAAACGGGGGACGCACTCAATGGTGCTCACCCCACATTTATTAATAGAAAACAAAGGAAAGAAGAGAGAGACTTACAGCGGGAGAACCTCATAGAGGAAGGGGGAGAGAAATAGTACAAACAAGATCTGAAGGTATCACAATTCGATACCCCAGCGAGACCATGGAAAAAAAACTACGTAACCGACCAATCACAGACCAAGCGGGAGGCAGAAATGAGAACATTTTCCGAGTAGAATCGCTGGCCAGCAAACAGAGCCGCATTCCTAGCAGTCCAAATGCTCCACAGCCGAGCAATAGAAGATAAGATGTCGTTTTTACACCTTGCCCGAGACTGAAACAAACAGTCGCAGAAGGAAACGTAGTCCGACACGTCCAGCCAGACCAGATCCGCCCAAATGGCACACGTCTTAACACAGCGGAAGAAGAGGTGGTCAATAGTCTCAACGTCCAGGTTGCACAGACCACATATAGGCGAAACCGAAGGAAAAAGAGCGGCACATCTGCTACGAGAGAGGAGGCGCCCGCGGCGGAAGAGCCATAAGAAGATGCCAATCCGTTCAGGAACCCGGAGGCCCCAAAAGAATTGACAGTCCCGGATCAGCGAAACATCAACCACATCCAAGGGCGGAAGAAGGGCCCTGTAGGCGTCACGAACAGAGAAGGAGCCATTCTTCCAACAAAGATGATCTCGCCCCATCAAAGGTGAGGGCGATGCCGCAAGGATCTCCAGAAGAGCCACAAACTCCAGATAGCGTTGATCGGAAAGGTTGGCCACGAATCTCGGCCCCCAAGCAGCCCCATCCCAGTAAGAAGCCACCCTCACATCAGGGTCGTCCACCAGCGCGAATAATCGAGGAAAGGCATCCATAAGAGGCCCTCTACCGGTCCAATCATCCCCCCAAAAACGAGTGATGGAGCCATCGCCCAACTTGATGACAAAAAGAGCACGGTTGCGGACCAACGCATTACTAATATCACGAGCGAATTGAGAGGAAGATGCCAAAAAACGGGCGTCCACAGCCAGATCCAGGCTCCTGTCGAGCCCAACGGCCAATCTAAGGAAATTAAGCATCATATTATCCTCCGGCCCGCAAAGCCGAGATACCCATTTAAGAAGAAGTGCCTCATTCACGATATCCAATCTCCTGATCGCCAACCCCCCCTCCTTCTTCGGCCGAGTCACATCGTCCCAAGCAACCAAGGGAACGCCGCCACGCACAGCCCCCTTCTTGCCCCAAAGAAAGTTTCTCAAACAAGAATCCAGCCGCCGACGAATCCCCTTAGGCATCCCTTTCACAGAAAGAAAATAGATAGGCAAAGAAGCGAGGACCGATTTGAGGAGAACCAGACGACCGCCCCGGGAGAGAATAGCGGCACGCCAGCCAGCCAAACGGGCAGCCACGCGATCCATCAACGGCTGCCAATCCCTTAAGCGCGCCCTGCCAATAGACAATGGAAGCCCAAGGTATTCCAAAGGAAGAGTACCCACGGCACAGCGCAAAATTCTTGAACAGGCTTCAATCTCCGCAGCGGGAAGAGAAAAGGGGACCATAGAGGACTTGTTATAATTGATGAGGAGCCCTGAAGCCTCGCTAAAAAGCTCCAACGTGGTCGCCATTCCCGCAACATTCGACTCCTCGCCCTCAATGAAGCATATAGTATCATCCGCGAACTGAATAATCGGCACAGAGAAGTGACCAACCGAGCAACCACGAGACAGGCCAGCCGCCACCACGTTGTGAGTCATTGTGGAGAGCACGTCCGCGGCCAAGACGAAGAGCAAAGGGGCAAGGGGGCACCCCTGCCGAATACCCCGGCGAGGCTGGAAGAAACCCCCCGCCAGACGTCCATTAAGCAACACCGACAAAGAGGCCGAGGAAACACAACGTCGTACCCAGGTGATCCAAAGCGGAGGAAAACCCCGCTTCTTAAGGACAGACCATAAAAAACGCCAATCAAGAGAGTCATAAGCTTTCAAGAAGTCGATTTTCCACATAATCCCACGAGTGCCGCTCTTGTGCCAGGCATGAATAATTTCGGACGCCACCGCATAGCAGTCACCAATCTGTCTGCCCTTAATAAAAGCTGCCTGGGAGGGCGAGATAAGCGAATCAAGCATCGGGGCTAATCGGCGAGCCAAAACCTTGGCAATGATAAGGTATATTGAGTTTGAGATGGAAATTGGCCTGAAGTCCTCAATCCGGGAGGCAGAAACAGATTTGGGAATGAGAGCGATAATAGATTTGTTAAGCTTGTTGAAGCCATTGTTGCCAGCACAGAATTCGAGAGCTACCTCCAGAGTGTCCTGAGAGATGATGTCCCAAAATTCCTTATAGAAAAACACAGGGAAGCCATCAGGCCCCGGGGATGCATCGGAGTTAAGAGACCAGACCGCCTCCTTTAATTCCTCCAAAGAGATCTGACGAGAAAGGATATCAGCATCCGCCTGTGGTAACGAACTGCTCCCCTACCCGACCACCGCCAGCGTCGCGGCGACCTGCGCCCATACCACTCCTTAAAGTAGGCCGACACAGCGGAACCCAACTCCCGCTCCCCCTGAACCTGGGAGCCATTGATGATTAACGAAGAGATAGTATTTGACCGTCTGCGACCCGAGGCAATCCTGTGAAAGAACGCGGAGTTCGCGTCCCCCTCCTTAAGCCAACGCAAGCGAGATCGTTGGCGCCATTCAATCACACGTTTACGATCCTCGAGCCTGACCCTATCCAGGGCATTAGCGCGAGCAAGCAACTCGTCCAGATTAAGATCACGAACGTTTTCAATACGGTCAAGCCGCAAAATCTCGTCCTCAGCCGCCACACGGGTGGCAATGCGGGTTGAGCGAGAGTCCCTCTTAAAAGACGCCAGCAGCTTCCTGAGAGAGGAAATCTTAAAATCAAAGCGACGAGCGGCACTGCCAGAAGGCGATAGATGGGACCAATGATGTCGAACCATATCACGAAAGCCAGACTCCAAGAGCCAAGATCGCTCAAAGCGGAACATACAATGCGGACGGTTCTCCTCACCATTCGACCAGAAAATGGGATTATGATCAGAAAATGAACGCGGCCTTGAAGCAACAAAGCATAGAGGAAAGCATTCCATCAAAGAATTATTCGCCAAAAAATGATCAATCCGCGACCGCGAGGAACTATTCCGCCAAGTGAATGAAATGTCGTTAGGAACCAACGATTCAAGAGCCAAAACGTTAATGAAGTCCAAAAAATCCGATGATCCCGGGTCGAGGCCACCGCGGCCACGTGGGCGATCCTGAGCATGCAACGTAACATTAAAGTCCCCACCAATCAACCAAGGAACGTCACCAAAGGCAGCAGCATCCTCCCGCAAATCATCCCACAATTCACGACGTGCAATATGACAGGTAGGAGCGTAAACACAAGAGAGAGCCAAGCAAATATTAGTCCGTCCACAGATTAACAGCACCGAGATGGAGTGACGACCCAGTCGAGAATCAGAAATCGTAAAGCGGGACGAGCGCCAGGCCAGAATGGCACCCCCCCGAGCACCCAAAGCGTCCAAAGCGCGGAAATCGTCGATCTGACCAGCCCCAAAAGAGCGCCATAGAGAGTCATCCATCGCCTGAAGCTTTGTCTCCTGAATAAAGGCAACATCACAAGACCATTCCACAAGGCGCGAGCCCAAAATGCGTCTTCGGTCCGCATCACCCAAGCCACGAACGTTCCATGATACAATCTTCATAAAAACAAAAATCGATTCCCCAAAAACAACGTCAGGCCCCAAAAAATACCAGAAGCGAGAGAAGCACTCAAGCCCCATCATGAGGCCGGCCAACCACTGGATGAATACCCGCCGCCTCAGCAACCGCGTCACGCAGCGATTGGCAGGTAGAAACCACAACAGAGCTGGAGAAAAAGGGGCGTCTCCTAAGATAGCTTAGGCCATAACGAGATGACGGAGACAGCCCAACCACCACAGAAGCCACAGGAGAAGGGGTGGACTCCACGCCGAGATCCGCGATAAAGGGATTCAGATTGGCCGGATCCATATCGTCCGGAAGGCACACTACAGCATCCCCATCAGCCGCCATCTGAGAAGCAAAGTCGGAGCAGATAATCAACGGCTGGGGAACCGGAGAAGGAGGAGATTTTGAATCATCCAAGCTACCGGAAAATGAAACAGCTCGAATAGGCTGAGGGCACAACACATTTGAAGCAGAGAAAAAATCCTCCGACCCGAGAAAGAGATCCGTGCCCGAGAACGGATTCGATAGGGACTGCTCCGAGGGGGCCCGCAAAGGGGACCAAATAGAATTAACCAGAGGGTCACAAGGAATAAACGATCTGACCTGAGCGGGGACCACATGCAATAAATCTGCCGGCACAAAGGTAGCGTCTGTGGAGAGAGATTCCATGTCAATAATAACATCATCAGAAGACGAGGGGGCCTCTGGCAACTAAACCGCCACCAACTCATCGGAAATCCCCCCCGCGTGCGGGAAACCAAAAGCCTCCTCACCCACACGTGAGGGAAAGATCATGCACGTCGCCGCTTCGGGAAAACCCCCAGAAAACATGCACGTCGCCGCTTCGGGAGAGGCCCCAGAAGGAGACACGTGGCGCGATGGAGATGAACCGTCGTTTGCATGCAGCACCGTGGTTTCATCCCGCTCCTTAGGGAGTAGGCTTCCGCGTAAAATTCTTTGTGTTCTTCCACATTTTATCTTTCTAGATTATGTTATGTTTATCACTCGCTTCCGCATTCTCTATTTTCTAACATGGTATCAGAGCAAGTCGATTCTCGAGGTTTTTTTGCTCCTTAATTTTGTGTTCGAGATTCGAAATTAGGTTCAAAAGTTTCTATTGAAACTCTAATTATGTTCTTTGGAGATTTATTGTTCGATTTAATTTCTTGTCCAAGAAGAGTCCCAGGAGTTATTTCTT
This sequence comes from Ottelia alismoides, assembly GCA_037367405.1. Taxonomy (NCBI): domain Eukaryota; kingdom Viridiplantae; phylum Streptophyta; class Magnoliopsida; order Alismatales; family Hydrocharitaceae; genus Ottelia; species Ottelia alismoides. The sequence goes on from JAZKJV010000164.1 coordinate 460,328, forward strand.
GACACCCTATTTTTATGCTTTTGGAGCCCTATAGTCGCAAGGCATCTTCATGTCCGAGTGCTACTTCCAGGCGTGGAAACATACCCCAGGTCCACGCAACAACAGCAGCAGGTTCTCCAGGCGATCCGAGCGGTCCCCTTGCGCCTGCGAAGAAAAGGATAGCAATAGGCTCTCTAGGGTTCCGGCACATACAAAAGGGGAGTCGTCGTCACCTCCTCCTCCAGATGAGAAGGGTTCTGGCGCAGCCCTTCCCCAGAAGGCGACCCTCCACCCTCCTCAATGGTGGCCTCCACTCCAGGGACCGCTCGCGACGATGGCAAAAGAAGAACCGGTCGAAGCGTGAGCGTCGTATCGAATATGACGAAGAACGACTAGTCAGACTAGTTGTTCTATGCAGCGGAAATTAAAAAATTTTTATGCGACGAAACCACATGATCCAAGAACACTTCTCGGATCGTTTCGTCTAAACCTCAAACAACTAATAGGATTACCTCTTGAAGCATGGTTGCAATCAAATCTTTAAACGAAGAGACCTCCTGTCTCAAGTTTGATCCGACGGAGGAGACGCTTGCGAGCGCGGGGATGAACCGCGTGCTTCTCGCAATCCATGTTGATGATCCAAGCGGTGGATCTTCTGATCTCGACACACGAGATCCATCGTCTTCTTCACGAGCGAGGTGCACCGAAGGAGACGGAGATCCACGAGCAAACGATCGGGCAGCATAACGATGACGCCGCGGCGATGGAGAACCTCTCTAGGGCATCCATGGTGGACGGCCACATGAGAGGGAGAGAGAGAGTAGGCGTGTGAAGAGAAAGAGAGAGAGAGAGAGAGTTTGCTCCAATAGCATATCCCTAGAGAGCATGGTATGCCTCTCTATTTATAGGGTTTTGTGATCCATGAATCTCAATCCATGGGACATATAAAATCAATGGATGAGATAGATTTATGTCCAATCCAATGGTCAAGATTGTTGTTGGTAAAAACCAACAAATAATAATTTAATTTAAATCAAATATATTTGACATCTCAAATATATTTCAATCCTAAATTAGATCAAGCAATTATGGAGAGATTTGCATGGAGATCTCCACATTAGGAGTGGTGGGGACGGCTACTAATTTCCTTGTGGAATTGGTAGCCGTCCACCATCTCTCCATGGTGGAGGCAAATCCATGTAATCTCACAAGATTACATATCTCCATGAATTTCTCCCATAATTTCCAACAATTTTTGTTGTAAAATATTCTACAAAAATAATTCATAATTATTTTGTGAATATTGCAATCTTGCCATTGGAAATTTGTGAATCATATTCACAACCCAAAATAAAATGTAAACTACATTTTTAATTTAATGTCCAATGTGAATCCAATTCACATCAACATTTAATTAACAAATGTAAATTACAAATTGCTCTCTCTTATATATTATAAATCACATTTATAATATACATGATTAATATGGATAGGGCTATCCACATTATTCATATCCATGATAATTAAATCACATTTAATCATCTTGGATCTCTATTCTCATGTGCCCAAATAATGTGAATCACATTCACATTATTCACATCTTTGATAATTAAATCACATTCAATTATCTTAGATAACTCTCTTTATAATATGAATCAAATTCATATTACTCATGATAATTAAATCACGTTTAATTATCCATTTTCTCAATGCTCGGATACACATATCAACAATAGAATTATCCATGAACTCCTTCAAGGATAATGCGCTTTCTCCGCGAATACTTGGAGATAAGGACAGGGCGATTGTATTGTTCCACGTATAATGACTTGGATATTGAGATCATATCTCAAATCCAGATCGTGGGCCTCCCATAGATGCTTGATTAAATCAAGACCGCAAATCTAATCTTCTCATTGCATCTGAATCATATTCAAATCAATGTCCAACATTTGGACTAAGATCAGATTACTTCTCTACTGAGAGGAGTCACTAAAATCCAGATACGTTTCATCACTCCCTACGAATGGAAGTGTCAAGGTTATACAATCGTTCATGATCACATCACCCTCAGGTATTCCCAATACCTGTACATCCTGCATACTGGAAGACTCAGAATAAACCCGAAGTATTTGATCAACTTTATACTGTCTACTTCAGGGTTCTATCAGTAAGTTTCTCATTCGATCATTGGGAGTTGATATCGATCATACACTTTTCAAAAGCGTATATCATACCTAGGTCTTGATCATATACTTTCCAAAAGTATATATCAAACCTACAAATTCAGTCAAGCTTCCAAAGCGAGACGACCGTTTCCGGTTCAATAAATGAACCTGTATGATCCCTTTGAGAGATCGTATTACTCATATGCCCTCATATGCACACCAGCGCGCCGGTGTATAGACCTTGGTTAGGTCATCAACCTATTGGTCTGCCAAATGTACATACTCAAACATATAGTAACACATCCGTCTCCGGTCAGAGGATGCGTGCCTGTATCATGACAGCATACGATATAGGACTTTGGTTATCTCGATCTCGTTAAGTCAACTCTTTGACCTAACTAATCTGACACATCCGAATCTCTATTCCTATGCAGAGGACCTGCATCAAGAGGTCGGTCAGATATCAGCCTAAATGAGAAAGGATTGTCATCTCCTACTCAGGCTGGAGATAATCTCTTAACAATCAATTGACGGTGCTTGATGAGTCCTCAATCTAACTCTTTAGATATTAATCCAAGCACCAGCCTCTATGATTCAACAGTAGAATCAACAGTTGTATGGTCATCAAGATGGCCATGGTACATAACCCTAATTGTACTAAGGGACCTATTATGCAAATTATTCATTCTTCATTTCAGATCAGGGAATGATATTCGCAATAACATTTATTGCAGAATGGTTCGTCGTGGGCTCGCATGTTCAACAATCTCCTACTAGCCCAAAGAGCTATTAATGGGCTAATCATTTAAACCCACACTCATGTGACAATCATAGCCTATTTAGAAAATAGCTAGGTAAGCTGATCAGTCACTCTGTTCCCGCAAGACTATGCCAAGTCCTTTTACGGCACTTGCATATCCCCAGTAACAGTGCTCGCATCCAATGCGAATGTTGCATCTTATGCAACCAATACACAATCTAGTTAGTTATAGTGTCCTTGACACTATAGCCTAATAATTATCATAATCATTATTTCCATAATCCTTATCAGAATACCTTTATTCCTGGAGATCTTTATCTCTTAAGGTATCCACAGTAAGACCTTTTAGATCTCTATCTATAAAGTCTTAAGTTTTTGAAGATAAGACTTTGAGATCACTATCTCAAAAATCTTGTCATCTACGAAGATTTCGTTATTACTGCAATTAAGTGTTTATCTCCATAGTAGGATTAGCAACACTTTACTACTCCCACTACATGGCAGATATCTGGCTTTTGTACACATCTAGCAGACACTCAGCTTCTTCTAACTAATGCACAAGTGCAAGTAGTTCCAGCATTCACTTCCTCAACTCCTTGAGGTGCTATCCCTTTAGATAGGTCAATACCATATCTTAAGGGATGAAAACCTTTCTTGGATTTTCCAGAAAATGGAATATGTCCAAGGTGTACCATTAATGTGACAGTCCCAATACCCTCTTCTCTATGCTTCTGAACATCTTCAGAACTAAGATCCAAGAGGTATCCTTGAGATCATATCTGAAGTTATGGAACAACCAAATTAGAAAACACTTATTATTATCCTTATATCATTTTAAATGATTAGGATATCATCTACATTTAGCATGATGAACACAAAGGCACTCTCACTAAACTTCACATGGCTCATCAAGATTCTATCTGAAATCATAACATTTATAATTTCATCAAATCTTATGGTCCAACTTCAAGAAGCTTATTTGAGTCCATAGATGGATTCTTTAGCTTACACACCTTGCTTTCCTCAACCATGAAGCCCTGGGGCTACTTCATGTGAATATCCTCAGAGAAGTATTCATAGAGGAATGCACTTACATCTCTTGAAGATCCATTTACACCTTTATGGGTCTTACCCATATAGGTGGATCCTCGAGGGTCCATATACAACACTTGTATATGAAGTCTACTTTAGACTTTTATTGCTAAAATCCATCTTTCCATAATATGATCCTCAGCATCACATGAAATCCGATCACTGACACATGGAATACATCCTCAAACTTATTTGAAGAAGTATTAGTGTTTCATCTTTAATTGTCCTTTTAGTTCCCGATTTCAGGAGCCTCATTATCTTCTCAAGATTAAATGAGTTCCTACACTTCATTTTCTTCTTGATTCTCAAGATAGTCATCCTTTAAGAATCATATTCTTAGAGATGAGATCTTTTAAGAATCTCAAGGTCATAAAGTAGGTATCCAATACCATCCTTTATTTTCCTAATGAAGTTGCACTCTCTAGTGCTCAATTCTAGCTTATTTGCATGGAATCTTATTAAGGATATATAATGTAGTCTCTACTTCATATATACCTGGAAACTAAGAGGAAATTATGCTAAAAATTCATCATTGATAAGATCATGTCACACATGATCCAATTGTATCTCCCTATAACTCTATTGAGTTAAGGTGTGTTAGGAGGATTGAGATAGAAATGATATTCATCAAGCTTGCAAAAGTCGGCCGACTAGGCCGACTAGTCGGTCCGACTAGTCGAGTCGGGGTGGTAGCCGACTCGACTAGGCCTAGTCGGCCCTTAGTCGGTCCACTCGACTAGTCTGGCCGACTAGTCGGCCTAGTCGACCGACTAATCGGCCGACTTTTACAACAACCTTTTTTATTTTTTTTTGTTTTTCACTTTTTTTTAAAGCAAACATATTCTAATATACTTAATGTTATATTTAAAGTCAATTACTTCTTTTGTTTCATCATGATGTCATATAAAATGTACAAATATATGTATATACATACGAATATATGTATAAAAAACTGATTTATATATTTAAAATAATTAAAAATTCAAAACCGACTAATGACCGACTAATTCCGACTAGTCGCCCGACTGCCGACTAATCCTAAGTAGGTGACCCTGCCGACTGAATACCGACTACCGCTTTCTGCAACCTTGATATTCATATAACCATGAGGTAAACTTTGAATCATCTAACAGGTACATGCTACCTAGATTAGATCAAATTCATTTTATCTTCCTTCAAATATTGGTTGTAAACCAAAATAATGAAATCTTTGAACATTTAAAAGGTTTCTTTATTTGAAGAGAAGAAATCTCATATCATACATAATCATCAATAGATATCACATATCCATAATGTTTACTATGATATAGATGATCCGCATACATATTGATGTATGAGATCCTGAATACCTTGACATCTTACACCATTCCCAAAGAAGGGTGTATTGGACATTTTACTTTGAAAACAATATTCATAAGTATGTAAGTTTTGAAATTATAGACATTCTAAAGGTTCATCTCTTACTAGTCTATTGATCAAATCGATAAACAAATGTCCAAGGCTTGATGCTAGATCATTGTCAAATGATCTTCATCCTCCTATTGATCTTAAGGTTTTAATTTCAGTATTTAGAAATGTTAATGAACCATTCATTAATTTTCTAATTTAGTAGAGTCCACTAGATTTTAGATTACTATCTAAAATATCTTCACCATAACTCTTTATGATAGAATTATTTCAGAATTCATGTTTATTTCCAACATTTAGAAATAAATAATGAATGTATTCTAATATCCAGGTCATAGAGACATTCTCTAAGACTAAGGGCTCTCCCACTGAAATTATGAAGCCTTTCAATCCAATAGAGATTGTTGCAACAATTGCATCAATATCCATGTGGATGACTATTAAACCTTTAAGATCAAATTTCTAATCTTCTAATACATATACAACCAATTGCAAGTGTCATCAGAAGATTGAGATACAATTATTAGACTTTATCTTATCAAATAAGTAAGTCAATTTCAATGATTATATATAGATTATTCTGATGTACTATTTGATTCCTTCTCTAAGGCCCCGTTCGGGTACCAGTTTACCCGCGGGTTAGGGGGGTTTACCCTCCTTAACCCACATACCCCTCTTTCCCCGTGGGCCCCACTTTATTTCTTTTTTAAAAAAATTAAATAAATCAATTTTACATCATCAATCCTATCAAAAAACAATATATTATACCAACATATCATATAAAAATTATAAACTACTCTACTTCTACTCACTTTTCCAAACTTCAATACAATCACATCACAATAACTACTCGTTTTTTTCAAACTCCAATACAATCATATCATCGCAAACTCACTTCTAACCCACCCCCAGTTTAACCATCTATCCAAACACCAAAACACAAAAACAGGTTACCCTCTACCAGTTTAACCCGCCTTAACCCGCCAATCAAACGCACCCTAAGGATTCTAGATAGATTTGATAGTTATACTGTCAACACATCAACTCATTGCAGTATTGGCATTCATCCAACTCTTTGGATGTCATATGGAAGTCGCAGAAGTATAACCAACTTTTTGACTATACTTGTTACTTGGGTCCAACCCATGCTTCCATTGCGCTCCCTTCATCTATAAACAACCATTGCTTAAGACTAAGGATCTCTTACGTTAAATTCAAAAAAAATCAATGTAAGATCATTTCAACATTTATACATGCTTCATTAAATTCATACAATATAAATATTATGAAGCTTCATGAATGACTAGAGTATAGATAGTAGAACGATGACACTCATCATCTACATCCATCTAAACTCTTAAAACATAGGTTCAGGTAGGTACTCAAAAAATTTGAATACATCATCTCTTATAGAGCTACCATTATGCATGATGAAGTGAACCATGTCATTCATGATAAATGTCAAGAGCACATATGTATGCCAGAATATCTTCATTGATTTTTTATAAGGATTATTTGACAATTGCGATCATCATCGACATGTCACTTCCAAAGTACATTCGATATCAGATCAAGACTATAGAGTCATACAAACCCTAGGGTTGTAGATCTATTGTCTATTTAATTGTCATTCCTCATTATTATGAGGAAACTTGCACATTGCAACCACATACATTATGTGTCCAACTGCAAGTACAATATCTGGATCATGAATCCAATCCATGATATTTTACTGGTTATTATTGAGTATAACATTGAGTGGGTTTAATGAAGGATTATCTGAAATAAGAAATTTGCATAAGTGTATATATTTATATGTATACATATTTTACTTTGATTTAGGAATTTTTATATCAAAGTTGTCTTGCCTTGTGAATACTGAAAGTTCATTCCCTTAATCACTCTCAATGTAAGAGATATACTTATCATTATATATCAAGCAAGATCTGGAATCTCCTTCCTTATCTTTGTTGCATGCCAATAATATGAGAACCTACAACTCGGATAAAAAGAAGCGGGAACACATTCCGCCTTGCAAGTCCAACTTATATTTCCCAATTCGGTCTTTAACACCCGGACCCACCACCCCTAAGGTGATGTTGACCCGTCATTAATTGAACCAACCGTCAACAGGAATACAACTCGTTATGCGCAATCCAATATCGCCCCAATAATATGAGGACCCGATATTGGGGCCACTATACGCCCTTACTCTTTCGAGAAGCGAAGAGCCCGATCCAGATGCGCTTACATACAGGAGCTGTCACTTCGGACAGGCGTCTCCTGCATACAATCCCTGGCGACGGAACCCTCCGCCTTGACGGGAGACCATGGATGTCACTTATGTGATCCTCCATATCATATTCAAATTCTAATTAATCATTATGAATCATATTCATTATGATTAATTCTTCCAAGGGAAATAACATCTCTATTCATAATAGAGTGTTTTAATTTTAATTGGATTCCAATTAATTTAATCATATTAAATTAATGATCCAATTAATATCCAACAAACAATCCTTATTGTTACATGAATTATGCTATTATCTCAAATACGTATTATTTCGAATTTTAATAATTAGAAAAATACATCTTGATTTCTCCGGCATTATCGAGTCCCTACCCGCTGTCATGGCCAGTACCGACGAGAGTGGGACGGACCACATACGTTGCAACCCGCTACCCCAATGATCTCCGACTAGACACCATATCCACCTTAGGAAAGGATAATGCCAAATAAATCAATTTGTACTTGAGATGATCATCGGTTCTTCAACCGAAATTATACCATATAATAATAATCAAAACAATTTTGATTAACATTATAATGAGATTTGCTAAACAAATCCCAAATCCTATTCAAGCAACAAGTTTGTTGGAATGTAGATCATGTAGATCATGTAACCAATTAGTGATCTAGATTACATCAAATCAAATATTGGTTAAGTCAATGTCATTTAAGAAAATAATTATCATCAAATATTTCACAAATATTTATGCACAATTATTCCAGGAAATTAAACAATTTAATTTCACTAATTGATTAAATGACAATCACTCGGTTCTTGATTAGGAAAGTATTTCCAGCAGTGACCCTCACTTACTAAAAATACGATATCTCAATCAATTTAAATCCAAATTAAGCAAAGTAAGTTCCTAAAGTTTGCTAATTTGATTTACAACAGAACCTAAGTGATTTGCACGCATTTCAAGGCATTTCAAATCCGCAATTAGAATCTTAATTACGATGAGATTCGCAGTCCCCGAAACAGTGGATACATTTTTTTTTTGAAACTGTGGATACATGTTCACTAAAATGAGCATAATTTGAGCAAACGGAATCGAAATCACGTAAACTCAGATCCTACGGTTTCCTTATTTAATGGGGAACAAAATCCAATTATTATTTTCGTGTTTAAACAATTTAAACAGTTCCGAAAATAATATCAAAACAGATATGCGAAAAATGAAATGCAAGAAAACTTTCGCAAATCCTAACGAACCCAACTCGTCCTCGGTTCATGGATCGTATCCAAAACCACAGACCTAAGGCTCTGATACCACTTGAAGGATATGGTTAGATCCTTAAGCGCATCACGGAAGCGTGAGCATCGTATCGAATACGACGAAGAACGACTAGTCGGACTAGTTGTTTTATGCAGCGGAAATTAAAAAAAAATTATGTTACGAAACCACATGATCCAAGAACACTTCTCGGATCGTTTCATCTAAACCACAAACAAATAATAGGATTACCTCTTGAAGCGTGGTTGCGATCAAGTCTCTAAACGAAGAGACCTCCTGTCTCAAGTCCGATCCGACGGAGGAGACGCTTGCGAGCGCGGGGATGAACCGCGTGCTTCTCGCAATCCATGTTGATGGTCCAAACGGTGGATCTTCTGATCTCGACACACGAGATCCATCGTCTTCTTCACGAGCGAGGTGCACCGAAGGAGACGGAGATCCACGAGCAAACGATCGGGCAGCATAACGACGACGCCGCGGCGATGGAGAACCTCTCTAGGGCATCCATGGTGGACGGCCACATGAGAGGGAGAGAGAGAGTAGGCGTGTGAAGAGAAAGAGAGAGAGAGAGAGTTTGCTCCAATAGCATATCCCTAGAGAGCATGGTATGCCTCTCTATTTATAGGGTTTTGGGATCCATGGATCTCAATCCATGGGACATATAAAATCAATGGATGAGATTGATTTATGTCCAATCCAATGGTCAAGATTGTTGTTGGTAAACCAACAAATAATAATCTAATTTAAATCAAATATATTTGACATCTCAAATGTATTTCAATCCTAAATTAGATTAAGCAATTATGGAGAGATTTGCATCGAGATCTCCACATTAGGAGTGGTGGGGACGGCTATTAATTTCCTTGTGGAATTGGTAGCCGTCCACCACCTCTCCATGGTGGAGGCAAATCCATGTAATCTCACAAGATTACATATCTCCATGAATTTCTCCCATAATTTCCAACAATTTTTGTTGTAAAATATTCTACAAAAATAATTCATAATTATTTTGTGAATATTGCAATCTTGCCATTGGAAATTTGTGAATCATATTCACAACCCAAAATAAAATGTAAACTACATTTTTAATTTAATGTCCAATGTGAATTCAATTCACATCAACATTTAATTAACAAATGTAAATTACAAATTGCTCTCTCTTATATATTATAAATCACATTTATAATATACATGATTAATATGGATAGGGCTATCCACATTATTCATATACATGATAATTAAATCACATTTAATCATCTTCGATCTCTACTCTCATGTGCCCAAATAATGTGAATCACATTCACATTATTCACATCTTTGATAATTAAATCACATTCAATTATCTTAGATAACTCTCTTTATAATATAAATCAAATTCATATTACTCATGATAATTAAATCACATTTAATTATCCATTTTCTCAATGCTCGGATACACATATCAACAATAGAATTATCCATGAACTCCTTCAAGGATAATGCGCTTTCTCCGCGAATACTTGGAGATAAGGACAGGGCGATTGTATTGTTCCACGTATAGTGACTTGGATATTGAGATCATATCTCAAATCCAGATCGTGGGCCTCCCATAGATGCTTGATTAAATCAAGACCGCAAATCTAATCTTCTCATTGCATCTGAATCATATTCAAATCAATGTCCAACATTTGGACTAAGATCAGATTACTTCTCTACTGAGAGGAGTCACTAAAATCCATACCCGTTTCATCACTCCCTAGGAATGGAAGTGTCATGGTTATACAATCGTTTATGATCACATCACCCTCAGGTATTCCCAATACCTGTACATCCTGCATACTGGAAGACTCAGAATAAACCCGAAGTATTAGATCAACTTTATATTGTCTACTTCGGGGTTCTATCAGTAAGTTTCTCATTCGATCATTGGGAGTTGGTATCGATCATACACTTTCCAAAAGCGTATATCATACCTAGGTCTTGATCATATACTTTCCAAAAGTATATATCAAACCTACAAATTCAGTCAAGCTTCCAAGGAGAGACGACCGTGTGCACGGAATTTGATTCTTCCCAATACCTCATGAGTGAGCTCATGTCTTCCGGTTCAATAAATGAACCTGTATGATCCCTTTGAGAGATCGTATTACTCATATGCCCTTATATGCACACCAGCGCGCCGGTGTATAGACCTTGGTTAGGTCATCAACCTATTGGTCTGCTAAATGTACATACTCAAACATATAGTAACACATCTGTCTCTGGTCAGAGGATGCGTGCATGTATCGTGACAGCATACGATATAGGACTTTGGTTATCTCGATCTCGTTAAGTCAACTCTTTGACCTAACTAATCTGACACCTCTGAATCTCTATTCCTATGCAGAGGACCTGCATCAAGAGGTCGGTCAGCCTAAATGAGAAAGGATTGCCATCTCCTACTCAGGTTGGAGATCATCTCTTAACAATCATTTGACGGTACTTGATGAGTCATCAATCTAACTCTTTAGATATTCATCCAAGCACCAGCCTCTATGATTCAACAGTTGAATCAACAGCTGTATGATCATCAAGATGGTCATGGTACATAACCCTAATTGTACTAAGGGACCTATTATGCAAATTATTCATTCTTCATTTCAGAGCAGGGAATGATATTCGCAATAACATTTATTGCATAACGGCTCGCCATGGGCTCACATGTCCAACAATACTCAGGATGGGTTACCTTAGTGTATGTTATTTGTTGATGATATTGTGTTGATTGACGAGACTAGAGATAGAGTAAATGAAAAGCTTGAGGTGTGGAGACATGCTTTGGAGGCTAAAGGATTTCGTATAAGTTGGGCTATGACGGAATATATGAAGTGTACCTTTGATGGAAGCAATGATGAAGGAATCGAGGTGAAGATTGGTGACAATAACATTCGGAAGAGAGATTCTTTTAGATACTTGGGATCTATTTTGCAACACGATGGGAAAATTGATGGAGATGTTACTAATAGAATAAACGCAAGCTGGCTAATGTGGAGAGGAGCCTCTGTTGTTCTCTATGATAAGAAAATTCCTTTCAAATTAAAGGAAAGTTTTACAAAGCAGACGTGAGACCTGGTACGCTTTATGGATCTGATTATTGGCCTATAGACCACAGACATGTGCAGAGAATGGTTGTAGCAAAAATGAAAATGCTAAGATGAATGTGTGGACACACACGTAAAGATCATATTCAAAATAATGCAATCAGAAAGAAACTTGGGGTAGCTCTGATCAAGGATAAGATGCAAGAAAATCGCTTAAAATGGTTTGATCATTTGCAAAGAAGATTAGCCGATACCCCAGTTAAGAGATGCGAGTGTTCGGATGTTGAGTAGGCTAAGAGAGGGCGAGGATGGCCCAAGAAGTGTTGGAAAGAGACTATACGAAGGGATCTTCGTTTTTTGGATATAAGCCCGAGATTGACCCAAGATAGATCTGAATGGAGGCGAAAAATCCACGTAGACGACCATATTTAATTGTAGGAAAAAGCTTTGCTATTGTTGTTATTTCTTCTTAACCATGATCTTCCTTCGAACCTCTCTCACCCCACAGTGATGAAGCCCCACCCCCCTCCCCTTCGTCTCCTCCTCCAACCGTAAGCCAACAATCACCGCCTCTCCCTCTCCATCACCCTCCCGTCTAATGATTAGCAACGAAGACCTTGAAGGTGGACATCCCCACATCCACCTCCTTCGATCACCTGAAATTCTTAACCTCCATATTCTTTTCTACATCCCCCACCGTCCAGGCATGTCCATGAAATGCCATGATGAACTCATCTCCTTCTCCTCTGACGACCTCCTTTTCTTCACCATCCAACCTCTCGCCTCTGACCTCCTTGCACCCCCCTACGGAGCTCGAGTCTAAAAAACGAAACCAAGTCTTCAACCCCTTCCCCGTATCCCTCCTCCTTCTCCATCTCTGGTTTTCTTAAGAGGATTATTGAGGTAGAGACTTCAATTGTTGGTCTCGACCTCCTCGTGATCACCATGCACACATCCTTCCTTGAATTGGGGTTCCTCATCCACGAGCCACGTCCAGCCAGCATCTTACTCTAGCATCACTTTCCCCTATCTTCTTAGTAGCATACGCAGTCCCAAGTGCCATGGTCTCGTTGCTTGAGAATTTTGCAAAGGTATATTGCTCAATCCCCATTGGCATCAATGTCCACCATATGTGCCAAAACACAGAGCGGATGTCCGTCTTGGAGAAGCTACAGATAAAGTAGATCGATGGTAGAGGTTTCTATGACGGCATACCATGCAAAAACACCACAACAAAAATCTGAAGATAAGAAGAAGAATCGGGAGAAGAGGAAGAAGGGCAGCAATGACCACATCGAGATCCTCATCACTATTGTTTCCTACATCACGTTCTACCTCTTACCTCTGCATCAAATCTACACCGAAGGCAAGAGTGTGATGATGCAATTGTATTACATATTGACGTCTGAAAATCAATGTTTCCTAATTATGTGATATGAGTGTCTGTAGGCATTATTGGTCAATCATTATTAAACAATTCCAATTCCCTCTTTCCTGCAAGAGCCGTGAGCTGAGCAATGAGGAAGATCTATGGGAGTACATGGACAGGAAGGGCCTTGGTGCAATAAACCATTCTTTAACTAAATATTTGTTTGAATTAACCATGGTTTAATTCATTCACCCCATTGATGGCTAAAGTAACATAAGGGCACAAGGGATAACGATGTAAAAAGATAGGGGCATAACTGATATCACAAAAAGGGAGAGGCGTAAAAACATAACTAATATAGAGGGACATAACTATAAAAAGCCTATAAAATACGATGTAATTCATTCTCAAATTACTCGTCATGCGTATTTTGAAATCGTTGAAGTTTCTCATTTGACACTAGTAAAAACATCACTTTCAATGCAAGTAACCAAGTTGTCGTTCAACCATTTATCCCCATCTTAAAATTGACTTTCAATATTGAACTTTATTATAATTTAGACTACAACAATCCTACACATGAAAGTGAAACCCTTTAATAAGGAAAGATACAAGTTATATGCATATTTTGTTTTTTATTATCATACAAATGAAAATTTTCACTCTGATTGCGATCTATGTCCACGAAGTTCAACAAAATTCGGTTGAATTTAACTGAAATTTTTGTTTCCCCAAATCAATGATTTTCGACCAACCACCTTTCTTTTTCTAGAATTTCGGAGAAACATCAGCAATTGTGTGCAGTTTCACCAAAACAACAAAATATGGGATCTAACATTTGCTTTCATCGAAATTTATCAATATTGGTGAATTTTCGCCCCTTTCTCTGCTGAAGTATTGAGTTTCTAGAGATCTTTAGAATTGTATGAACAAGTTTCTTTAGTTAGTTCCAAAACATTAGGGGTATAAATACAAACTAAATATTTAGATACAAGCTCCAAGAGTTGAATGCAAGTTTTAACCTAATAGTGTATTTTTTATTTATTATGATATATATGTTTTGTTATGTTGTTATAGAATGTGTCTATGGTGTCTACTTCCAATTTAGTTTAAATAGCACGTAGCATATAAACATGTGTGATAATTATGACGATAATACTACTTCAAAACTTATATTTGCACGCATCTATTTTACAAACAAGCATAATTATAAAAGTCGGTCGACTAGCACAACTAGTTGGTCCAACTAGTTGAGTCAGTGGGGCAGTTGACTGACTATTGCCTACTCGATCAAAGTTGGTCAATAGACTAGTCGGCCAATTTTATTCAAACAAACTTTATTTTATTTTTTACTTTTTTTAAAAGAAACCATAATCTAATATGCTTAATGTTTCATTTGACCTAAAGTATTTCTTTTGTTTCATTATCTTATTATAGAAAATGTACAAATTTATGTAAATATATGAAAATGGCAAAGCCTTCTCCCACTATAAATAGGGTCTGATACATGGATTCTTGCTCAAATCCATGTTGAAAGATTCGATTATTTTTTACACTAGTTGTCGACTCTCTAATGCAACATCCACGGGGGGGTTGAACCATAGTCTTTTAGGTGTTACGCACACTGCACTACCACCTAACCATATAAGTGGATACTGATTAGCCGATATAAACATGTGTGATAATTATGACGATAATACTACTTCAAAACTTCTATTTGCACGCATCTATTTTACAAACAAGCATAATTATAAAAGTCTGTCGACTAGCACAACTAGTTGGTACAACTAGTTGAGTCAGTGGAGCAGTTGACTGACTATTGCCTACTCGATCAAAGTTGGTCAATAGACTAGTCGGCCAATTTTATTCAAACAAACTTTATTTTATTTTTTACTTTTTTTAAAAGAAACCATAATCTAATATGCTTAATGTTTCATTTGACCTAAAGTATTTCTTTTGTTACATTATCTTATTATAGAAAATGTACAAATTTATGTAAATATATGAAAATGGCAAAGCCTTCTCCCACTATAAATAGGGTCTGATACATCGATTCTTGCTCAAATCCATGTTGAAAGATTCGATTATTTTTTACACTAGTTGTTGACTCTCTAATACAACATCCACGGGGGGGTTGAACCATAGTCTTTTAGGTGTTACGCACACTGCACTACCACCTAACCATATAAGTGGATACTGATTAGCCGATATAAACATGTGCGATAATTATGACGATAATACTACTTCAAAACTTCTATTTGCACGCATCTATTTTACAAACAAGCATAATTATAAAAGTCTGTCGACTAGCACAACTAGTTGGTACAACTAGTTGAGTCAGTGGGGCAGCTGACTGACTATTGCCTACTCGATCAAAGTTGGTCAATAGACTAGTCGGCCAATTTTATTCAAACAAACTTTATTTTATTTTTTACTTTTTTTAAAAGAAACCATAATCTAATATGCTTAATGTTTCATTTGACCTAAAGTATTTCTTTTGTTTCATTATCTTATTATAGAAAATGTACAAATTTATGTAAATATATGAAAATGGCAAAGCCTTCTCCCACTATAAATAGGGTCTGATACATGGATTCTTGCTCAAATCCATGTTGAAAGATTCGATTATTTTTTACACTAGTTGTCGACTCTCTAATGCAACATCCACGGGGGGGTTGAACCCTAGTTTTTTAGGTGTTACGCACACTGCACTACGACCTAACCATATAAGTGGATACCGATTAGCCCAACTAAATATGTAAATATCGGAAAATATGTATAATAAATGATTTTAAAAAATACAAAATCGACCATAGTCCGATTAAATCCGATTAGTCTCATGACCATTGATTAGTCCTTAGTCCGTGACCTGGCTACTGGCATTTGCAACTTCGCACGAAAGATTATTTCTATCTTAATTATTCAGAAAAAAAAGTCTCCCCCCTTTTTGAATAAAAAAATCTAGAAAACAAAATTGAGTTGAGTCATTTCCATGATTTTCAACTATTTCGGCAAAATTTAAAAAAGTCTCCAAATTTCTTTCCAAACTTGGCGAAATGAAACCAAATCTGAAATTTGAGGTCTTTTGGAAATCCAACCTATAGGTTTTTTTGTGTATTCCTCAATAAACATGTGACATCTCTAATACAAAGTTAATTTCATCAACGAGGAATACAATTGATATGAAACATGATCCACACAAAAAATTTCCAAGTACACAGACAACAAATTTCAAGAACAACAAGAAAGATTTTTCCCACAATTAAGTAGGGCCAGCTACATGGATTTTCTGCCACCATTCTGATTTGTTTTGAGTCATTCTCGGGCTTAAATCCAAATAACTAAGATCCCTTTGGATAGTCTCATTCCAATACTTCTTTGGTCTTTCTCGCTCTCTCTTAACAGACCTCCTTTGCAAATGATCATACCATCTTAAGCGGTTTTCTCTCATCTTATCATTTCTTTCCTTCTGAATGCATCGCTACAAGTCCGATCTTTTTGTGTATGACCACACATCAACCTTAGCATTTTCATTTCCGCTACTATCATTCTCTGCACATGTCAATATTCTGCTCCATAGAGAATAACAGGTCTCGCGGCTGCTTTGTAATACTTTCCTTTGACTTTCAAAGGGATTTTCTTATCACAAAGAATAGTAGAGACTCTTCTCCACTTTAGTCAACATGCATTTATTCTATGAGTAACATCTCCATCAATTTCCATGTCTTGTTGCAAAATAGATCCCAAATATCAAAAAGAAACTTTCTTCTAAATGTTATCGTTTCCAATCTTCACCTCGAGTCCTTCACCGTTGCTTCCATCAAATGTGCACTCCATATATTCAATATTAACCCTACTTTATACGAAATCCTTTAGTCTCTAAGGCATGTCTCCAAACCTCAAGCTTCTCATTTACTCCATGTCTTGTCTCATCAATTAACACAACAAGGAGGCTTCACGTACGAAGGAGCGGCGCTCAACTCCGACAGGGATCTCGCCGCAACTTCTCCTTCTCTCTCCCTCGACGCACGGTGACAATCCCTGCATAGTTTTAAAAAGCGCCGCCATGAGGCATTGAGGCGTATGCCTCAAGGTGAGGCGAGCCTAAAGTGCCTCGAGGCGTACGCTCGAGACCTATTGCTGGTGAGGCGCTCGAGGCGAGGCGGAGGCGTAAGCCTCGAGCATGAGACTTTTTTAGCTTTTTGGGATATGTGCTTTGCACATGACCCTATTTTTTCCCTAAGCATTATTTTTTTAATGTTTGTGTTTTTATTTCCATGTTAAACCTTGCATATTTCTATATGTAGGTCCATATAAAGAGAAGAGATAGCTTGAAACAAACAAAATTATGTGATCTTGTATATATCATGTTCAATTTATCATGCATTTGCACAAACTAGTTCTATTGCACACATATTTGAGTTTGAATTATATTGAGTATTTTATATTAGTTGCAAGTTTGAATGTTGCTGGCTCCATGGTCAGCATCTTTCTCACCACATATTTAGCATATACCATATTAAAAGTCATGGCTTACTTTTCATATATATGGGTCCATCTAGTATAGCTTGGAAATTTTTCTTATCAATATATGCGACATACATTACATTAGCCACAAAGAGCTGCTATATCAACCTTTTTAGCATTAATATAAAGTTATGGATCTTAGAATAGCTATTATAAGATCGTTAGTTGCAAATCTTAGAATAATCGCTTATGTATTGTATCTCTTACTTGTGTGAAATTTTATTTGAATTCGTTTTTGGCAAAACTTAATATTATTATATGATTTTCCAATGTATTTTGCTTTAATTTTATTTTATTTTTCAAAAAATTGAGGCTTACGCCTCGACTGCCTCGTAGCTTACGCCTCACCTCAATTTTAGAGAAAACGCCTCGGACCGCCTCGGCTTTTTTAAACCTTGGACCCATGTCACAGATCTCTCTCTCTCGCGGAGCTCTCGGAGAAGATGGATACGTTAATGGCAGATTCCTTCGGTTGAAGGGGGTGGATGCCCTTATATAGAGGATGGTGGCTTGAAGTGCACGGCAGCGAATGTGATCACTGGAGATGGGGTCCGATGACCGGAGTTGTTGGGTGAACGGTCGAGCGGTTAAGTCTGGTAGCCAGAGCTGAGAGGAGGGTGGCAGCATGCATGGAGGAAAAGGAGTTGGGGAAGAAGGGAAGAAGAGAGAGAAAGATGAATAAAAAATAATTAATTTACTCAATTAATTAAAATAATTAATAAATAAGTAAATTAGGAATTAGGGTAAATAAATAAAGATATAATTAAATAGATAATTAAGTACTTAATTAAGTAATTAAATAATTAAATATATAATTGATAAAAAAAACTTAGTAGATAGTAATTAAATAAATAATAAAAATATATAAAAGAAATAAATAAATAAATTTAATTTAATAGAATATTAATAAAACATATAAATAATATAAATTAGTGTACACTGTACACTATATATACCAATATAGTCCCAAACCCCACATTTCCCATATTAACTTCGATTTTAGCGAAATCAATGTCATTTGGAAGATAACGAACTTTAAAACTGAGTTTGCCCAAATCGGGGTCCATGCGGCCGAGTTATAAGGTCCGGAAAATTTAGATAACGGCTTCATGGCTTCGGGATTTATTGATATTTTGACTTAAATTAATTTTTTATATTTTTCTATTGATTTTTAAAAATACATTAGAAAAGAAATTAACTTAAACGGAGTTCGGAATAATTAATAGAAAATCGGGAAGCGTCTACATATAAACATATAGACAATGGGGCCCAAATGCCAAAACTCGTCCATTTTATTCTAGTATTTTTTTGATATTTTTAATAATTAGTATTATATATAAAATGAAGTTTAAAGAGAGTTTGGTCGATTTGGAGTTTTCTATAAATAGTCATGAACCTTGGAAGTCGACTTTTACATCTTTTTCGGGTCATCATAATTACTTATTTTTGTAATAAATAATTTTTCTGATATTTTCATAAATTAGTATATATTTTTATGAACAACTTTTGCAAAAATAAGTATTTTGATTTGAAATTATCTGAGTGATAAATAAAATAGGTGAGTTATTTATAGTATGGAAAATGGATTTAATGTATATTTAGTCTTGATTTTCGGATATTTCAATAAATTAGGATCCTTATATCCCCCTACTTATTTATTTTGTTGACCAAGTCGATATTGACCCGATCTCAATGTTAATATCAATCTTTATATATTTTATATATCCTTCTTTTTCTTTTATTTTTCTTTTTCTTTTTATTATTTTATTTTGGATAAAATAAGTGTTAAATATATAATATTAACAATTATGATTAGAATGTTAATTAATGAGAATTACTGGATATTTACATGCATTTTACGAAGGATTTTAGCCAAAATGAAAGAATAAAGGTAACGAATCATAGATTCATCATCGAACCATTATCAAAATTATATATGATCATACGTGCATAGCATTTACGCGTGATTTTTTTAAATATCATGTGTCGATTAATATATTCATATGCGATACCTTTGATTCGTTTAAAAAAGGTGAAAGAGATGTTAAAATCAATAACTCCTTTTCTTATTCCATTGTATATATTTCATCGGTGATCACCTTACTCATGTTTATTATTATTATTATTTTAAAATACAAAAACTCATTAGGAATGAAAAGAAAGATGAATTTATGAGAAAATATAAAAGACACATCTTTTTTAGCATATTTTACTTTCTCCATATCTATCTCAATGATCAAATTACAATATAAAATCGTGAACTTGAGAAAATGCTATTTATTTTAGAATATATAAGTATCATAAATTTAATACAATTTAAAATGCAGTAGGATATGTGGAGATCAATGCAAATGTTTAATAGATTGGATTGGAAGATAATATCCGTTAAAATTGAATAGGATAAGATTAAGGCAAAATCCAATCCATTCAAATTCATGGGAAGTCATGTTTATTAGAATTTGCATAAACATCACATGTTATTATTGTCCGCCATTCAAACATTGGTTAAATATTTAAATAATTATTCTCCCTAAATGGTGAAACGTGGAGGCCATCAAGAGCTCCTCTCTCGAGATCGTGATCCCCACTTCCTCAACTTGTCAGCTTTAATTATAATGTGTCGTACATATACATGCAAATACATACATGTATACATGCATATATATAGTAATAATACTTTGAGTTGAATTTCTTACGAAAATATTATAACATATATATTTAAAATATCAAAAAACACATGTGATTATTATTACCGTTACAATGTATCTTAGAAATATTTATTAAAAAATACACTAATTTACATTATAGATGATGGGTGGGAATTATAGTTTTTGAAAATTTACATTTTATATTTCCAAAATAGTAGTTCTACAATGAAAAAATTAAAATATAAATTTTCATATTTTATAATTGATATTAATAATATATGTTTTTGCTATTACTTAATTAATATTACTATGATTCTAAATTTAGAAATATAGAGGGAATAGTGGAAAGGGGTGTTAATTAAGGGGAGAGTGGATGGGGAACGTATAAAATGGGAGAGAGAGAGAGAGAGTGGAAAGAGATAATTTAAAAGGCAGAGAGGTTGGAAAGGACCAGCGGGGGCAATTCTTAAGGCAACCAGGCTGGGAAAAACCCAGCCACACTTCATTGCGGATTTTGTCATACTAATTTTATTGAACATACCTATAAATTTAACAAATAAAGAGTTTTAATGGCTTAACGAAAAAATGTTACTTATAGAATCTATAGTCTATTATTTTGAAATGTGAAGTAAATCTTTCTCCGATGTTCAATTAGAATGATATACTTGTACTCAGAAAGAAAAGCATATCTTTATACCCAAAAAATCGTAACATGCATCAAAATTTTAACACGTTTTAATTTAGGGTTTTTATCAGTTGTGCCCCTCTGAGATATCGCAATATCAGTTATGCCCCTATCTTTATGGTAATATCAGGTGTACCCCCGACTTCTTGACAATATTTCACTTGTGCCCCTCGGAGGGGCATAACTGATAAAAATCTTTTATCCGTTATGCCCCTCCGAGGGGCACAAGTGAAATATTGGCAAGAAGTCGGGGGCACAATTGATATTACCAAAAAGATAGGGGCATAACTGATATTACGATATCTCAGAGGGGCACAACTGATAAAATCCCTTTAATTTATATGGAGGGTCTCATTTTGGGGTGTACAAAAAGTATAAGGGGAAAATGTGTCATCTTGATGCATGATATTTTAAAATTTTGGAAATAGTTTGATAATCTTATAAGTATGTAGCGAGTGCGAGTGCGAGTGGCGTGGCGATCGAGAAGGGGAAGGCGGTTCTCCTCTCAGGCGAGGATGACAGACGTCGCTGCGCCTTCGAGGAGGACTCCCCAAGTGAAGAAGGCGGCGAGTGGCGGACTGTCTCTCATAAGAAACCGGGGCGGAGGTGCTTCCGATGTGGAGTAAGGGGGCATGTTGCCACCTTGTGTCCTTTACCCCCTAGATGTTACTCTTGCGGAAAGATGGGGAATCGTCAAGCAGCTTGCATGGCGTTCCGTAGAACAAGTGATGCGGTACCTGCTGAGCGACACCACTTCCTCGGTGGCAGCTCGAGTGGAAGTGTTGTTGTTGTTTGTCATGGGGGGCCATCGTATACGGGCGTGGTAAGGAAGGAGGCGTGGGACGATGCAATAGTAAACCCTGTGGGCGGCTTTACGGCGTTCGAGGGGGTTGGTGGCGCTCAGCCAGTGAACAAGGGAAGGAAGGTCACACGTACGTCGGGTTTACATGCGCTTATCGGTTACGCAGTAAAGGGCGTAATCGAGTTGGACGTGTTATCTTCGCATTTGCATGGGTTCCTTGGCCCGCAGTTCGCGGGGGACGTAGTGAAGCTGGATGATCGAAGGTGTTGCGTTCGTTGCTTATCGGATATTCAGAAGGAGCGAGTGCTGCGCAACGGGGATGTCGGCGACGTCTGTTGGAGGAGGTTGCGCTTTGCTGACGGGTCCTGCTATAAGATGAAAGTTTGCATGGCTAGGGTGAAGGCGTCCCCTTCCTCTCGCAATCGGCTGATTGCTTGCGGAAGGCCTTGCGTCGGTGGGGAACGGTTCGAGAAGTGCTAGACGATGGCCTCAGACCTGGCTCTCCTGTGGAGGACACGACGATACTATTTGAATGCACCAAGAGCTTCCTCGACAAGGTCAGTGGGCGAAGCACTTTCGCAGAGCTGAATGTGGGTTGTTTCTCCTTCACCATAGAGCTGGTGATCGATGAACCTCCGCCTCCGTCGGAGGTTCCGAGGACGGTGGTAGGCGGAAGGGCAGGCGACGCTTCGGGCACAGCGCTGGCGGTTGGATTCCCGAGGGGTTCTTTCGATGGAAGGGCGCGATTGACTTTTGGCACGCGGTGCTTCATGAACTCGCCTCAAATGTTGTACCTATCATCAAGCTTATTCCCTATGCAAGGTGACGTGGGCGAAAGGTTTCCAGAACCGTCATCAGCGGCGGTCTTTGCGGAGGTGGACATGGGTCCGGGTGCTGGGCCTGATTACGCGGATCCACTCACGAACCCAGGTTCGGTGGCTGGCGCTATGGCGGATCCGTGGAGTTATTCGGGTTCGGTTGTCGGTAGGGCGATCTCGGATTCCATGAGGCTGGTTCCGATTGTCTCTTACTCGGGTTCTTCGACGCGGTTCTTTCCTGCTCGGGCTTTGGACGATACTTTGGCGGGCTCGCCTCAGCTGGTATCTCTCCCCTTCTTCCCTCCTCTCAATGCGGAGGGAAGGTCTCGGGCCCAACTTTCCTCCATTTCGGCCCCTTCGATCTCGGTGATTAGCCATGGGGGAGCTACCACGGATGAGGGTCTCTCTGATCATGTATCTGATGCGAGGCCTAGCGACAGACGAAGTGGTAAGAGGTACAGAAGAAGAAACAGATCCAGGGCGTCGAGGCCGGAGGCACAGCCTTGCCCTCCGTTCAAGCTTCGCGTGGCGGAGGCCGCGGGTGTGGCCCAAATCCGGGGGTTTTTCGGAGGACCCAAATGAAAATCCTTTCTTGGAACGTTCACGGCCTCGGGGATCCGGATAAGCGGAGGGTTGTGGGTTCGAGATTCAGTGAATGGGGATGCGGCATCATTATGCTTCAAGAAACAAAGCTGCACTCTATGATGAGCGACTTATGGAGGTCTTTTGCCGCGGGTGGCATCGACCAATTCAAAGCTTTGGACGCGTCTGGGTCCTCGGGTGGATTGTTGGTGGCTTGGCGGTCTTCAAACTTGTCCTTCATCTCGGTGGCTCGTGGGCGGCACGTCCTGACGGTGGTCTTGGCCTGTACGGCTTCTTCAACTCAATTGGTTTTTTCATGTGTCTATGGTCCCTGTGATGGTGGTTTACGGGGAGAACTCTGGGAAGACCTTATGGCGGCGGGTAGGTCTGTTGGTAGGGCCCCCTGGGTGGTGGGGGGGGATTTCAACGTCACCCTTCTCACTGCGGACAGACCCGGGAGCAGGGGGGCAGGACCTGGGCTCGCTTGATTTTGCGGACACTGTGGACTTGCTGGGCCTCGAGGTGATGGACGTCGGGAACGTCGCATATACCTGGAGGAATTCTAAAGCGCGTTCGCGACTCGATCGCTTTTTCGTTTCAAGTGAAATTTTGGAGAAGTTTCCCCTGGCTTCGGTGGAGGCAAAACCGCGGTCGTGTTCGGATCACAATCCAATCTTATGGTACTCTGGGGATGCCCCAGTGTAGAGGGGCCTATTCAGGTACGAGAAGTGCTGGTTATTGGAGGACAACTTCAGGGAGCTCGTGGCGTCTCACTGGACGAAGGTGGTGGTATCGGGTTCCGCCGCCTCTAGGTTTGTCCAAAAGCTGTCGTCCCTGCGGGTGCGGTTAGCGGCTTTCAAAAGAGAGACGAGGGTTGCCAGATGTGCGGCTAGAAGGGACGCGGAGGAGGTCATTCGGAAGATGGACGCGCTGGAGGACTCAGGGATCTTTCGGCTTTGGAGTTGGAGTCTCGTGCGGCAGCTCAGAAGAAAGTTGCTTTGGATGATAAGAAGCGCGTCACGGAATGGAGACAGAGGTCGAGAAATATTTGGCTCCGGGAGGGGGACGTGAATACGTCCTTCTTCCATCGTATTGCTAGTGGGAGGCGCAGAATCAATGCCTTGCGTTCCATCGTCGTTGATGGGGTCAGCGTGGATGGGAACGAAGAGATGGGAAGAGCTATTGCGGCCCACTTCAAAAACGTTTCTTCTACAACTATTCCCCGGAGGTGGAAATGGTTGGGCCGGGATACTAGGGCTGTGGCGAGGTCTTCTTGGGATGATTTACTCCGTGATGTAACCTTGGAGGAACTTAAGGATGTTGTCTGGGACCTGAACGACGACGCTGCGCCTGGCCCCGATAGTTTCCCGGTATCGTTTTACAAAGACTTTTGGGACCTCGTGGGTCAGGAGGTGCTTGAGGTGGTCTTGGAGTTCTGTCAGGGGAACATGGGTTTCGACCATATCAACCGTGCGCTCATCGTATTACTGCCCAAGTCTTCAGCGCCGACCTCCATTGGGGACTTTCGCCCTATCGCGGTATCAAATGCCCTTTACCTTATAACGGCGAAGGTCTTTGCCGTTAGGCTGAACGCCGTGCTTGGGAACCTTATTTCCCCAGCGCAATCAGCTTTTGTTCCCGGGCGGCACATCTCCGACTGCATCATTCTCGCTACTGAAATCATCGCCGAATGGCAGAGGAGGAGTACGAGCGGTGTCCTTTGGAAGGTGGATTTTGCGAAGGCATACGATTGCCTCGATTGGAGATTTCTGTGGTCGGTGCTGAAAAGGAAGGGGTTCCCGGACAAATAGATATCTTGGATGAGGCGTTGTATCACCACGGCCTTTTTTTCGATCATGGTCAATGGTCGGCCGGAGGGGGATTGATCCAGCCTCGTATGGGGGGTGTCAGGGGTGCCCCCTTGCGCCCATGCTCTTCATCCTTGCGGCCAATGTTCCATCCGATATTGCGTCACATGTTATCAGCCATGGCTTCTCTTGCGGCTACTCGAGGGAGGGGGTGCGGGTTCCGATCATTCAATACGCTGACGATACCCTTTTCCTCATCGAAGGGGGTGTGGAGGAGGCTAATGGCATGGCTGTGGCTTTAGAGATCTTTGCCGAGTTGTCTGGTCTACTTAAGAACAACAGCAAGTCCGTGTTCATCCCTTTCAGTCGTGCAGAGCAGTTGGCGGATAGAATGGCGGTGGTCTTGGGGTCGGGTCGCGCTACCTTGCCGATTGATTACTTGGGAACGCCATTGGCCCTGGGCAGAACAAGGATGCGCGACTGGCTGAGGGTGGTGGAGAAGGTGGAGGCGAGGTTGGCTGGTTGGAAGGTCGTTGTCCTTTCGAGGGGTGGTAGATTGGTCCTGCTGAAGGTCGTCTTCTCCTCCATCCCCATATTTTTTCTTTTCAACCGCCAGATGCCTAAGGGGATTCGGGCCGGAATGCGGTGCCTTTTTGTGGGGGAACCATGCGGGTGGGGGCAGAGGGGTCCACCTGGTGGGGTGGGAGCATATCATGCATAGAAAGAACTATGGGGATCTGGGGGTGAAGTCGCTCGAGCAGATGAATAAAGCGCTGCTGCTTAAGTGGGCTAGCAGGGTTTGGGGTCCGGGGGAAGATCTCGTTTGCGAGGTGGTTCGTAGGATCTATGATGTGCGGGGGGCGCCGCCTTCGCAGCCCGGCCATCTCGCCGCCTCGACCCCCTTCTGGAGGGGCGTCGTGAAGATTTTCATAAAGAACATTGCCCTCTTTAGGCCGATCCTTGGGGGGGATTCCTTCTCTTTTTTGGCGGATGATTGGTCGGGGGGGCTCTGCTCTCGTTTCCCCCATTTGTATGCGTTGGCAGAGGAGAAACAATGCTCGGTTGCGGAGTGCTGGGCTGATGGAATCTGGTGCCCAACTTTCTCCACTAATCTTTCTGACCAGATATTTGAGGACCTATTGGCCTCGCTTGATGTCGTGAGGGAGGTGGAGCCTCCTTGCGGAGGGTGGGATCACTGGTGCTGGCGGGAGGGGCCGTTCTCGGTTAGGAGGGCCTATGGGGCCATCTCCAGACCGTCGCCGGCTAATTCGGAGCTGCTAAATAAGGACGGTGCCGCTATTTGGGCTCTCAGGCTTCCTGAGAGAGTCGGGTTCTTCTTGTGGTTGCTCAGAAGGAAGAGGTTGTTGACGCAAGATCGGTGCGCCAGACTTCTTGGAGGCATTTCTGACAGGTGCCCAATTTGCAATGATGCCATTGAATCGGCGGAGCACCTCTTTTTTCTTGCCCAATGGTCTCTCAAATTTGGCAGGAGGTTGGCTTAGCGTTGTGCCGCAATGACAACTTTCAAGACTTCTGGAGCTCAATCCACGCAAATTTGACCAGACCGAGGAGGGAGCGGATCTATCCCATGGCTATTTTGTGGGCGGTTTGGCGAGGAAGGAATGACTTGATGTTCTCGGGTCAAAGATTTTATAAGGAGAACGTGGGGGTGTTTGCCAAATGCATGGTAGAGGACTGGGTGTCGTAGTGGATCTGTGGGGTCGATGTTTGCTTTGTTTTTTTCCTTGTATTTTCTTTTATTTCTGGAATAAATAATCTTGGGGCGGACAATACCCAGTGTTTCCCCCTACCTTTTAGACTTCAAAAAAATATATACTTACAATAACTTTAAAAATCATATTGGTTAATTTTTTTGTTATCGACAACTATTTGTGTATGACATTAGTTGGCCAAATAAATTGATTTATATTATGATGACATATATTATAAACAATTAACACAACATATAATATTTAGTATTATAAACATTTAAAACTTATTTTAAAATATTTAAATATTAAAGGAATAATCATAAATAGTATTTTTTATAAGTATTAGGAGATATAGAGAGATAATATTTGAGCTATTCTAAATATAAAAATGGGGGAGATATATATTGGATGGGGGTTTCTGCCTTTGGAGGGAGGGAGAGAGAGAGAAATTTAATAGAGAATTAATGGGAGAGAGGGAAGGAGAGAGAACAAGTGAGTGGAGAAAGAGAGAGAATGAGACGAGAGAGAGGGAGGGAGAGAGAATATGGAAGTGGAGAAAGATAGAGAATGAGAGGAATGAGATATGATCGGGAGGAGAGAGATTGGAAAGAGAAGTAGAGAAAGGAGAACATATTCCATGTGTCAAAAATCTGGGAAAAACCGATCTTTATAATATGTATATATCATCAGCGAACAATATACATTAAGGTATCTCACCATGAATGTGAGTAGCCAACTCGTCAACAATCAAAGTAAAAAGAAATGGACCCAAAGGTGAATCTTAATACAGACCAATGTTGAGATTTATCAATATAAATTTCGAGAAAATATACAAAAATCTAAATTTGTATGAGATTTATCAATATAACAATACTTCAATGTCCACAATTAACAAAAAAAGACCATATAATTAAAAATATTGCCTTTTTATTGCTGAAAACAATTCTCTTGGTATATCAAGAGAGAGAGAGAGAAAGAGAGGGAAGAGAATTTGAGAAGAGAGAAAAAGGTGGCAGGGGAGAGAGATTGTGTGTGTGCACACGTGCATGCGTGTTAATAGATATAAGGAGGCACTCCTCAATTCCTAAATAGAATTTTAAACTTAGAGAGAGAAATTAATTGGCATATACCATTATTATCACCCCAAATAGAGGGGTATAATTTTTTTCCCTTAAACATAAGGGCATGTACCCCTCCATGCCTCCTCCTCCCCCTCTATCTGTCATTGGTTTGATTCTCGTCTGCCTAGAGAAGGCCAAGCACCTCCCTAGTTTGAAGCTAAAAGTTGTTAAGTATGATCTGTGAACTGTTCATGTGGATTACCTTGGATTTAAACCCAACCATGACTATGGGAGATCTTTTGGGCATACACCCTATACAGTGGAGTCTCTTTTTCTTAAAAAAAAAGACTGAGAGATTTGAATAGATGTGAGGATCCTAGTAAGCTACCCACCGTAAGAGGAAAAATGACTAGTTTTAGTATTGATTATTGAGCAGTAACATATGAATCAAAAGATTAAAAAACTTAAACCTATAAAAACACCCAGAAATCTCGAATAGAGACCACAACTGAGTGGCAATAAAGAAACATATTCACATGGCAACCTGTCTCTTATTTCCAGTTTCTCAATTTCATGGTAAGCAAAGCTAGACAAGTGAGCGACATATATATTAGTCATGTCCTTGGCAACAATGGCCTCTGAGGAAAACTAAAATGGACTTCAAGGAATTTTAACTCGAAAGGCACAGCAATGTGACTATGGTCACTGTCTTCAGATTTATGTAGAAAAGTATACAAAACTTTTTCTCTTGAATAAAAACAAAAGCAATATTCTTCTATATCAATACCCATAAGATAGAAAACAAGTTCCAGTTACCCGAAAAAAAGAGGAAGAAAATCTTCACCTCATAATTAAATTTGCGCTTGTGAATTGGTTTGAATTTTCGAACATCCAATATTGTTAACTCATCCTCCTGTAATAGCAATGTGATATGAAACATATTGGTCATGATATATTAATAAAAATTAAACTTTAAACAAATCACAAGGTAAAGTATTCGCCAAAGAGAAAATCACCACAGTTTAATAAAGAAAATCACCACAGTTTATTATAGATGACGATGTCATGCAAACTTCTTATTAAATATGATCACATTTGCTGAATAAATTTCGAAAAAGAGGGGGTGAAACATAAAAAAAAGAAAATAAGAGTAGAAAAGGAATTCTCTTGGAAGACAAAAAGAACATAAAGGAACATAGCGCACAAGTGTCATTTGTTACTTGATGAAGAAACAAGTCGGAGTTACATAGCTAATAATTGTTAGACATTCCACCATGTTAACTTGTAAAGCAGAAATAAATGGACCTGATAATTTTCAGAAAGCAAATAATTTGACAAAAGGACAGACAATGAGAAGACACCCAGTAACCCCTATAATTCAATCAAATAACCATTCCGAAAGGCAAGTTTGCCATAGTTCATAAGCCAAAACGGAGGGACAAGACAACTTGTGGTTTGTCATCCACCACAACGTGAAATCCACATTTGGTCGCATAACCCTCCCCACTTCATATAACTAAAAGCTTCAACATCCTTGATGCCCTAGAGAAAGTGTTAAAAATGGAGCTGCTTTCAACATCCCTTCACATCTGTGATTATGACTGTCTACCCATAAGACACTATTTGATGCATTTCCTAGCCATTTTGGCAAAGAAGTCGGAATTTTTTTTTTGAAAAAATAATATTCTTTGTTTTTTAGATAGAAAAGAAAAACAATTTAGGTATGCAACTCAGATCTCCAAACTAAAGTCAGGTCTGCATCCATAATTATTAAATATATCAAGGTATAAATGCAGGTTCTAATAGAAAATAGAGTATACCTTGCTCCCAACAGCTAAATGTGTTCCATCCGGCTTATTTGTGATATCAATACTATTGGAAAATAGAGAATACCTTGTTCCCAACAGCTAAATGTGTTCCATCAGGCTTATATGTGATATTGATGTTCTCACCGCTAAGATCTGCTTGTTGAGAGCATTTTCCACCTGCAAGACCAAGGTAAGAATTAAGATTGTTTAAATTTGTTTAAATAGTTCAGAAAAAAAAAGAAGCAATCGTCATTCAGAAACTCTGTGACAGAAAATCCATATCGTGCCACTCTTCATTAGTCATAAAGGAATTGCTCGAATGACTAGATAGGGCTTAAATTTACAGTAAGGAGATCTAGTTATGAACTAGAATTAAAACAAGAATTAACTGTTAGTTAAAATAAATGTACTCCGTCAATTCTCGAGAATAGCAAGAAATTCCTTTATTCATTTTCCTAGATCATTTAAAGCTAAGTCCAGTTTCATGTTAACACCTGTGACAATATAAAATATGATGGTGTGGAAACAAAATAATGGCATATAAGGGAGCCATGTAGTTCTCTTATATATAGAGGAGAGCCCATGTTGGACAAATTACATAATAGATATGAAAAGAAAATAAATATATGAAATAATGAAGAGATAAATAATCTCTCAACGCTCCCCTTCCATAGATATTAATCATGCTAACCTTCGAACAACACCTCTGTAATGACCCTCTGGATAGGGCCTTGGTGAGCACATATGTTGTCTGCTCACCTAAGCTGATGTGGGAAGTAGAGATAAAGTCCTTCTGAATCATGTCACGAGTGTAGTTACAATCAACCTCAATATGCTTGATCCTCTCATGGAAGGTATGGTTGTTGGCAATGAAAATAGCAACTTGTTTGTCGCATTGTACATGTATGGGAAGAGGCATGTCAATAACTAGGTTACTGAGAACATATCTAAACCACATTTCTCAATACTCCCATGTAACAATGATATCATCAACGTAGACCAGTATAGCAACTAGACCTCTCTGAATATTCCGAACAAACAGTGAATGATCCGCAGTCAATTTCATAAATCTTTGTTGCGCTATGAAGTATGAGAACTTCTAAAACCATGTTCTTGAATTCTGCTTAAGCTCATAGATAGCCTTATGAAGTCTGCAAACCATATGACACTCCTCCTCAGCAGCGAACCTAGGTAGGTGCTGCATGTCGACTTCCTCCTGCGGGTCACCATAGAGAAATGCAATCTTCACATCAAGCTAAGAGAAGGACCAGTCTCGTATCACTGCAAGTGAGATAAGGATGCATAGTGTAGAATGTAGTTCACATATGTGACCATCACCAGGCCAAACATCTCTTTTGCAATGAGCAAAGTTAGCCAGTTTATGGAGCAGGGTAGACATGCACATATAGATGTAATTCATATGATTCTGAGGTACCTGAGGTCCTCGCTTGGTACTGGACTCTTCTTTATCAAAGGGTCCCTTGTTACAGCATGTGCAGATGCATATTATGCAGGATATCTCAAGGACAGGAAATCTACCTCAGGTTTTGCAGTATTCATAAGAGCTTTTGGTGTCATGCAAGAGCAAGAAGCAAATTGTGGTTGTCAGATCTAGTGCAAAGTCATAGTACAAAGCCATAGCACAAGGAAGTAAGGGAACACATGTCCTTGAGAAATGAAATTGCAAAAGGAACCTTCTCTCCTAAACTTGAGGAGGGCATACGGTTCACCAAGTAAAAAGCAGTAAGAACTGCATCACCCCAGAAAGTATACATCACCCCAGAAAGAATGGGGAGCCCGACTCTAATCATGAGGGACATTGTCACATCAAGTAAATGATGATGTTTGTGTTAAACAACATCGTTCTGTAAGGTACATCCTTACCACTGACATGCCGCCAAGCATGAACAGCCGCATCGGTCCTCCTGCCCATCGCCTCCCTCCGGCCATGCTCCCTCCCACGCATCGATCCCTGCTCGCTAGATCTTCATCGGACTCTATCGATCAGACAACGGTTGCTTTCCAAAAAGTGTACATAATTGGTTGCAATTACACATGTATAATTGGATCAAATAAGAAAGATCCATTGTAAGTGGGTAATTTCTGGATATCCAACTGATGTACCTTCTCGTTAATTAATGAATACTCTGGTGCGGTGCCTCCCGCCTTGGGAGGGCTCCCCCTTTTTCCTATTCAAAAAAAATGTATAATTGGATCAAATAAGAAAGATCCATTGTAAGTGGGTATTTACAGTGAAACAAAATGCAGATGGCAGTATGATCGGTACAAGGCTCGACTAGTAGCCCGTGGCTTTACTCAGACATATAGGGTGGATTATCTTGACACCTTCTCTCCAGTTACTTGTCATTTTGCCCTATGGATTCTTTTATCAGTTGTTGCGGTTCAAGATTAGCATTTGTTTCAGCTTGATGTCAACAATTCCTTTTTGCATGGTAATCTTCAGGAAGAAGTCTACATGCAGCAGTCACCAGGGTTTGTTGTTGAGGGGGAGTATTCATAGGTGTGTAGATTTCATAAGGCAATCTATGGTCTTAAGCAGAACCCAAGGGCTTGGTTCCAAAAGCTCTCAGATTTGTTTGAGAAGTAGGGATTCAGACGGTCGAATGCAGACCATTCTCTCTTCACACAGAGAACCTCCGGAGGCATGGTAGTTATTATAGTGTATGTTGATGATATACTTATTACAAGAGATGGCATACAAGGAATAAAGGAGGCGAAAGGGATCATGAATTTGTTACCAAGGATCTTGGACCTCTCAGATATTTTCTAAGACCGGGGTTTTCCAGAAACCGATAAGGGCTAATAATGACTCAAAGGAAATATGTCACGGGTTCATTGAGTGAGTATGCTTGGATGTCGTCTTGCCACTACACCCATGGATCCAAGCATGAAACTATATGATGATGATACTGATGAGGTTGACAGGAAAGGATACAAAGAACTGGTGGGAAAGCTTCTTTATGTTACCATTATCAGACTCGATATTTCATTTGTTGTCAATCGAGTGAGCCAGAGGTATGGTTGCTATTATAGTACATGTTGATGATATACTTATTACAAGAGATGACATACAAGGAATAAAGGAGGCGAAAGAATTTCTGAACCATAAATTTGTTACCAAGGACCTTGGACCTCTCAGATATTTTCTAGGACTGGAGTTTGCCAGAAACCAACAAGAGCTAGTAATGACTCAGAGGAAATGTCACGGATTTGCTAAGTGACATGGGTATGCTTGGATGTCATCATGCCACTACACCCATGTATCCAAGCATGAAGCTATATGATGATGATGATGATGATGATACTGATAAGGTTGACAGGAGAAGATACAGAGCGCTACTGGGAAAGCTTCTTTATGTTACCATCATCAGACCCAATATTTCATTTGTTGTCAGTCGGGTGAGCCAATTCATGATGGAACAACCTCGTTAGGTACATATGGCAGCGATACAAATGATACTAAGGTATCTTAAATCATCTCCAGGTGCAGGGCTGCTATTCAAAAGAGGTGGCACCATCACTATATTAGCATGTACAGACGTAGACTATGCAAGGTGCCCCAGGGACAGAAAGTCCACAACAGGATTGCTAATTAATCGAACTCCTCAAGTTGAAAAGAGCTAAGTCTTAGGTTGCCTGCCCCTACCTTTGCTTAATTATGGATCTCACTCTTTCGCTCTATCCTTGAACAATCACTGAAGAAGTTACGTTCGGCGCCTACCCAATCCCTTGTTTACTTGCCTCGAATGCCCACCTTATCTGACTACCTACCCTCGCATCATGAACCTCGTGGAAGGATAGGTGGTAGATGAGGGAATTCTGGTATGAGGGAGCTTTTGGCAGGATCGTCGCTTAGTTCAAAGTTGACATTATGGTTCGCCGCATACCTTGTCAGACTGTCGAAGGCTAGTAGAGAAGCTAAGTCCAATCGGCAGACGAATCTTAGGTTTCTCTATCTATAAAGTTGTATTGTTGCTTGTAAAAGCCATCCCTATCCCCTGTAAGACGTCACGAGTTCATGCAGGATAGAAAACAATGATTCAGACTTTCTTGAAAATGGCAATCAAGAGAAAGATCGAGTGCTACTAAGACTAAGAAAATCCTCAAACTGATCACGACAGGTCAAAGTCGGACTACCTTTCTCCTATAGATTCAACTTTCCTTTCCTCCCCTAAATCAGGGCTTCCCTCACTATAGGGATCCATCCTCCATTTATGAGATAGACGACCGGCTATCCTCTCGGAATCCCTGCATGATCTGAGGGACAAGGTTCGAATCCTTTTACTCCATCGGATTCACAAAGGTGGTACGTCGCCCCGCATCAACAGAAAGAAGGTAAGCACCTATTTTCGATCCACTTGCAAGATAGCTTATGCTCGGAATCTTTATTTGTGGAAGAGTTGATCTGATCGATCCTTCTTTGGAAGTCTCGAAGAAAGGCAGCCATGGTCAACTAGTCCTCCCTTTCCTCTCGCGGGAAGAAGACCCCACTTCTCTCGTATATATGTCGGAGATTCACTTGTCTCGTAGAAAAGCAAGAAACAAAGTGTAGTTGCCAGATCAAGTGTTGAATATGAGTATAGGGCCATGGCACAAGCATGTACAGAAATGATGTGGGTACAAGCAGTCCTTACAGATCTACATATAGATGTACCTCTCCCCATGTCGCTAAAATGCGACAATCAGGTTGCATTGTTCATCGCTAATAATCATGTGTTCCATGAAAGGACGAAGCACATAGAGGTCGATTGCCACTATATACGTGACATGATTCAGAAGGGATTCATTTCTACATCTCATGTCAATTCAGGGGATCAGACGACAGACATCTTCACCAAATCCTTACTTAGAGGATCATTTCAGAGGTGTTCATCCAAGCTGAGCATGATAGATATCTATCCTCCATCTTGAGGGGGAGTGTAGAGATATGTTTTCTATGTTCTTGAACTCTTTTATCTAATTCTTTTTCTCATGCATGCTTTATGTAATTTGCCCATAGGTCTCTCCTCTATATAAGAGAGCCTAGGGCTAAAGGAATAAACAAGTTCTTATTTTTCCCAACAAAAATCAATGAGATAAAATGAAATAATTTCTATTGAAGGAGTAGGGTTTCTTATGTAGAGAAATACCCAAGACCCAAAATCTCAAAGTTGTCCTCAACATGACTACAAATATACAAACTACAAATATACAAGCGCAAAAATAGCAAAACGTCAACAGCTAAACACAAAAAAGACAATACCCTACACAGATAGAGACGGAACTCGTTTTATAGAACTACTTCATTTATTTCCACATATTTACTTACTACGAGCATCCCAAAGGCGTACAGTCTTGTCGCCAGCTGCAGTTGCTACCAAATCAGTGTGTTTAGGGTCCCAGCATAACTGATCCACACTGTCAGTATGCCCTTTAAGTTCAACATCCTTAATCTTTCCCTGCAATAACATTTATAAATTATTAAAATCGGGTGCAGAGATCTCAATTCCTTAAATCTTTTGTCACGCTAAAAACACTCACCTCACAAAGAATTAAAAGTGTGGTTCGCTTAAACTAACACCATACATGATATCATCATTTTTTTTGTTCACATTTCTCCGTGAACGAAGCAACAGAAGTTCATTGCCAAGCTTTTTGCAAGCTCTGCTACAAAATTATGTTACAGAAATTAGAATGACAATGAGGGGCACTCTTTTGAAAAAATTTAACAATTCTTTTCACGGGGAAAGGAAATATGTTATCGATACCCTCCTACCCCCAAGCACAAGTTCCTCGACCAGGTCGCAACAGCAAGACCATGTCAGAGACCTCATCATTGCCTCAGTAAAATGTTTAACCTCTACGCCAGTCTTGCAAGTGTTTCATTAAGGCTCTACCTCGAACTCGAGACCTTGCTGAAAATATGCTTTCCCATTAATTGAATCGTATTTACCATTATTCTCAACAGTTTCATTACAAGAAACGGCAACACATGCAGTGCACATCAAGAAAATGTATGGTGATTCACGCTCTTATAATTCTTAATGGTATCTCTTATCCGCACTTAATCCCTCTAATCATCATCAAAATGCACTGGATGAAATGCTAAACTGAAAAGACACAAATATAAGCCCTCTCTTGTATCTTCTAACGGCACTCAAATTCTTAGATAAAGGATGAGAAGAAGAACTCAGTCCAAGCATGAGCATTAGACGCTGCTAAGAAGGGAGCCGAGCGAAAAGGAGTTGAGTGAGCAAGCATTCATTCCCACCATACCTCCATATAGACCAGACTTCAGTTGTTAAGTATTGTGATTGCAGATTGCCATGGACGAGAGAATCGGTTAACATGACTGTAAACGATTTACTGAACATGGGAAGTGCACTTGAAAATTTTTCTTTTAATAGGTTTGCGATAATGTAATAATTAAGGCAAATCTTTGTTACTTCAAGATCCCGCTAACAGGGTATTCAAAACCAGGGAATTCAGTATCTCATTTTTTTATTTTATAAAATAAGAAAGAAGAACTCAAGCCCTAAAATAAACAACGGAACAACGAAATGCTACTTACGTGGCCGTGGGGGTCGATATTCCAGACACGAGCAGTGTGATCGACGGAGCCCGAGGCGAGCTTCGTGCCCGTGCAGTTCCAAGCTACCGAATGGACCTGTTCCGTTGGTTCGATTAAATACGTGCAGAATTTTGGGTTTTTATGCGTGGCAGTACCTTCTTTTTGTGGCCTTGGTACTCCCTGATGAAAAGGTTCTTGAATGCAGCAGACTTCTCCTCCATCCTCGATTACCAGTCGTTCGATGCCCACGCTCGATATGGAGGAGGAAGGTGAAAAAAAAGGCGGTGGTGATGGAGGATGGGAAAAGAGGGAACGGAGGAGAGAGGAAGAAGAGTAAATATGAAAAAATGCCAGGGGTATATGATGCAAAACAGAGGACCGTTACGGGAGGGAAGCGGATCCTCTGCTGGGCAGTAGGGATCCGCTGTAACCGGGAGTGAACCCGAGCCGCTCGATCGAGATCGAGCGGTTTGCACGAAATCAAGGATTTTGTGGGTCCTTACCGTGCGAACCGCTCGATCTCGATCGAGCGGCTCGGGTTCATTCCCGGATTGCAGCAAATCCCTGCTGCACAGCAGAGGATCCGCTCTTACGGGAGATGTTGAGGATGAAGGGAAAGGTGAGATGGGAAAAGGGAAGGACGATGGGAGGGACCGAGGGTAGGCATTACGTAGGAGGGTGATGATAATGCCTTGTGGCCTAGGGTTAAAGTTAACTCAAACTGTGTAAAAATGTCCATCCGAGTTGATCTGGGTCATATATGAACGCTTCTGTTAAGAGCACAGGGAAGTGGACTCGCATTGGTTGCCTGATTCAAGTCAATCTTGTGCACCTCAATTTATGACAAAAAATATTTGAGTTCGATGAAAATGCAATTTGAAATTGACTGCAACAATGAGACAATGAAAATGAATCTCATTGTAGATGGATTTTGTATATTTTATTAAAAATATTTTTATATTTTTATTTAGCAATAAAATGTCTTTTAATTTTGAAAAGAAAAGAAGCAAAAACTATGATAATATATAAATAATTATGACAAGACAAAAGTTTTTATTAACTAAAATGACGATAAAAATAAAATAATAAGGGGAACTTTTTTATTTTTTAGAGTTTGAAATATTTTAGAAAAAAATTTAAATTAATAATAAAATTAAAATAAACAGCTAAAAAGGAATTTAAATCAATTTAAAATGCTTTCTAAATTCTTAAATAAATTTTTAGGGAAATAATTTAGGATTTTTAGGGTCTAATTTTACATAAAATCTCAGTTTGAAAGTTGACCCGATTTCTAGATTTAAGATGAATTGAAATTACGCATGATGCAAGTTTTTTTGTTTTTCTTCAATTTTAATGATAAAAATGTAATATTTCACCCCTAAAAATGTATTATGTAATATATGATGAAAGGAAGCTAATGATGTTTTTTAGAATCTTTAAATATAATATGAATAAATAAAATGAATAGCGAAAAGGCCATTTTTTGGATTTTTTGAATTTTGAGACAATGTGGACCATTGAATTAACTTTCACAAAAATTGTACATTATAAAGCATTCAAAGAGAGACCTATTGTTCGTGAAAGTCGAGAAAATTAATGCCAAAAGTTTCCTTGTAAAGTTCCCTACGAAAAGCTTATTTTCCAAAAAAAACTCCAAGAAATCTTTGAATTTATATTGATTTAAAAGGCAAAAATATAGGTGGTGCTCCAAAATTCATAATAAATCCATATTTTATCCAACAAAGATCTGCAATATTTTAAAAGAGAATTTGAAGACCTTTAAAATGAATCCAAAATCAATAACATATGATTTGCAAAATATAATAAAATGTACTCATGGGTATAAAAAGAAAAGTTCTACAATAAACTGAACTACAAAAATGCCTTAGTCTGACTTATCTGCTATTCAGGAATCTTGGAGGGTATTCCTACAAAAATCTCAAAGTGTGGGTCTCTTTGTAATTTTAGAAGTGCGAATAATACAATAGTAAACGTTCCACTTCACAAACTAAAGATCATGTGAGGATGGATTGGATCTAATGGCTTACATGGAATTGTTGTGGCTTGATCATGTGGTACTATCTTCTCCGCATGGTGTCCACCTAGATGGTTGATGCATGAAGATCAATGGGTCATTGCTTCTTGTTCCATGAACGATTTGACAAGGGTCCTTAAAGATCATATGGTCGACAATAACTAAGGGCATGGCTCGAATTCAAATGCTCCACAACGTCCAATGGTTGATTGAGATGATCGGAGGTTGATGTATGTCCATATCGTGGCACTTGAAGCAGTTGATCTAGATGATCGACGATGGTGGTTGGATTGGATATAATGGTTGACATATTTCAGGAGATTATTTGTTAACCCTTGTTAATTGATGAACGCAAAATCTGCCTCCTTGACAATAATGGATTGTCATAGCATAGGAGGCAGATTTGGATCACGCAAAAATCACACATTTGAATATGTGGAAGTTATTTTAATTTGGCAAGTATACCAAGGTCGAACACAGGGATACGAGCCTCTTCATCTATTTATCGAAAAATAATGTTTAATTCAAGAGTGAGTATCTTCTAGTTTTAGATCTTCATGCATATATGAAGTGAAATGCAGATATGCAGATGCAAAACACAATGAAGGAAATGATGCATGCATTTTTGTTGGATTCTAAGATGTAAAAGTAGGAGGAAATGAACAATATGCATAATGCATGCAAAGGACAAACATGCAAAAGGCTATCCAAAAAATATGGCTTATCAAATTAGAAAGCGCAAATTATGGTTTAATTTCAGAGTCAAATTGAGCATGAAAATCAAGATCAAGCCTTTAGTAATGGCAAGAATTTATAGAGCGAGAGACACTATATATCATCCAAAATTTAGCATATTTCAAATTAGTATCAATTCCTAAAATTAATATTGTCATTAGATAGAGTGTAAAACAAGGGTCAAAATGAAACTGAAATCATGCAATTTGGACGTAAGATGCACAAGTTATGATCAAAACAGTGCAATGGCATAAATGTAAAAAAATGCAAGAGAAAATAAGATAAGTATTGCACATAGGTCCTTGGAGGCCTATTTACAAATAGAAAAAAATTGGAGGGGTCCAATGCAATTTCTCCTTTTGCGCACAGGGGCATTTTTGCAATTATCCAAGCTCGAAGGGGTCTCCCAGTAAAATACCCCAGGCACGCATGTAAGACGCGCCTAGAGGACATATATGTAATATCTGAAAGCTCTAGGGTCTTCTAAGCAAATTATCCATGCACGTGAGGGGGCTAGGTTCGGGAGACGGCCTAGGCTTGGGCCACATGACATCGGTCGGTGCTCTGGTGCTTGGTTCGAGCAGCCCGAGCCTAAGGGATAGGCATGAAGGATCGGCAAGACACGTGGCTTCATCTGGACCGTCAGATCATGAGGATCCTACGATGCCTGCTCTTTGTTCTTCACCAAAGGTCCACTGCATGCGGTGGAAAGGGGACTTGGCTCCGGTGACTTCCCTAGAGCTCCATCGTGCTTCGTTCACTCGCCTGAAGATCAAGGAAGCTTGCTAAGGTGTGGGCGAAGGAGTAGGAGGTGCAACGAGGGTCTGGGAATGACTGGAGGGGCATGTCGATGGTTGCTCGTCGGTGATGAAGTCTGAGAACGGACCCTCCTTGGACCATCCGACCATTGAAGATCTATTCACATGTAGGAGTTAGATATAGTTGAGGCATGTTATGTGGGATGTGTTGAAATGAGATGGGGTCCAAAAGGC
Source organism: Ottelia alismoides (assembly GCA_037367405.1). Taxonomy (NCBI): domain Eukaryota; kingdom Viridiplantae; phylum Streptophyta; class Magnoliopsida; order Alismatales; family Hydrocharitaceae; genus Ottelia; species Ottelia alismoides. The sequence continues at coordinate 500,474 of JAZKJV010000164.1, forward strand.
TGAGAAGATGCAGACCTGATGAGCTCTTCTCCGACGGACTAGAGGAGAGATGGAGCGAAGGTGATAGAGGTTTTGGAGGAGGGGAGAGGATGAACGGAGGGTTGGCGAAGGTGAGCTATGAGTGGTGGAGATTGTGAGATGGTTGTACGACAGTAAGGGTGAGTGTGTGCATCGTAAAAAATATGAGAAAACATAAAACAAAAATGACGAAGGAGGTTACTTGGTCGAAGCAGGCCTTTGGCGGTGGAGGCAATCTGGGATGAGGTTCAATTGAACCTTGGGGGTCGTCTCACGGCCTGAATGATCAATCCAGGGGGCTCGTCAGTGGCGAGGCCACCGTGACATGATGATCAAGCCATGGCGACACCATTATCGCCGACCAATTCCGCCTCCTCCTGTAATGAGGAGGGAAAGACGGCTAGGAAGATGACACATGAAGTGGTGGACGGGTTGTGACAACGATGGAGAGAGGGCTATTGTAGGAGGAGCTCCAACCGTTATGGTGGAGGAGGAGTAGGTTTGCAACGGTGGAATTAATGGTATGGAATGATGGCGAGGGTGCTAGGGGTTATGCGAGGGAGATGGAAGTAACGTCTACAAGGGGCAACCTTTAGGGAATGGAGATATGGTTGGAGGTGAGGGCTGTAATTGGATGGGGGCGGGGTCGGTCACATGTGTAACGCCTCGGGAAGGGAGGAAGCAGAGGTAGGAGGTAAATCCGTGACCGTTGGATCTCGTGATCCAACAGCCTTGATCAGAGCGTGGGTGGATAGCATGGTTCATATCAGAGGATCTGATCCAACAACTGGAAAGTGGGTACCAAAGGACAACTGGGATGAAGATGTGGGGGCGATTCAAGGGTTGGGATGAAGGGGCGACGTGGAGAGGGTAGAGCTGTTAGATTAGGAGGCATCTGATGGCTGGGGTTTAGGTGCAATGTGGTGAGCAATCAGCCATTGGATGGCACAACCATCCAACGGTGAAGGGGAAGGCAGGGAAGGGGGGCTCTGATGAGATCCATACATCTCATCAGACGGTGGAGAGAGGAGGCGGCAGTGGACGACCAAATGGAGATGGGGAGAGATGATCTAATGACCCATGACTATGGCAGGTGGCACAAGGAGAGCGGGCCACGTGGGTGACACAGAGGGTGCCACATGGCCCAACGAGAAATTAGAAAAGTAAAAAATTAAAGAAAAATATAAAATAAATAAGAGGAGATCGAATTAGAAAAAGTAAAAAATATGAAAGTTGTATATCTTGATGAAATCTACAAGTTTATGTTAAACAAAAAAGTCAAAGGAGGACATTTGTACAAAGACGATTTTTGGGGGCATTTTTAATGGGTAAAATCACAGCTTTAGGGTTTTGAGTTTTTTTGTATTTTTTATTTCTTTCAAAAGCCAAAATAATTATAGACAATAATTAATATAAATTTTAATATTTTTAATAAAAAATAAAGAAAAAGGTTAGTAATTAAATACAATAAATTAGGGTTAGAAAATATACAGAAAATAAGTTAATTAAACATGATGGTTTTATTTACCAAAGATGAGAAATTAATGAAGATTTGTCAGGAAGTTCTTATTAATCGAGGATAAAAATAGCGAATATTGATGATCCAGGAGGGATTCATTATTCATCGAGGTACTTTCCTTTTCAGGCATCTACATTAAATATTTGTCGAGATGTTATGATGAAGGCACACTACAAGTTTTATTTGGTGGACTTGTACGCCCTTGGCGACCTGTTAATGCAATAAAAGTTATTGTTTTATTGTGACCAAGTAAATTGAATGTTTGTGAATGCACTTAATATTAAGGTCCCTTAGTAAGTTGAGGGTTATGTATCATGACCATATTGAATACCGTATAGTTGAGAGGATACAACTAATATTAACACGTGTTATTCAATAAAGATCTCCAATCAGAGAAAGAGATGGCAATCTTTCTCTGAATGTTGATTTCTGACCTACTTCTTGATACAGGTCCTTTACATAGGAATAGTGATTCAGAGGTGTCGGAATAGTCAAGTCAAAGAGTTGACTTGATGAGGTTGAGATAAACTAAGACTTGAATTGTAACTGTCACAATCAGGCACACATCCTTTGATCAGACACAAATATACATTTATATGCCTGAGTATGCACATTTGACAGACCAATAGGTTTGTGACCTAATCAAGGTCCATATATCGATGAGTTGTTATGTATATGAAGCCATGAGATAAGTATGATCTCTCAAATGAATTACATATGTTCATAGTTTATGAATTGGGAGACATAGCTCACTCATAAGATAATTTGGCGTCATAACGAATTCCATGCATGGTCATCTATTTTATGAAATAGACATAAATTTGAGAAATTAATACATGCTTTTGAAAAGTATATGATTAATATTTTCATCCAATTATCTAATGAGAAATCTATTGATGTGTTCTGAAGAAGATAATCAACTAAGGTTTGAACTTCGGATATATCAAAGTCTTCTAGTATGAAGGATGAATGGGTATTGGTAATGCTCAAGGTTAAATCTTAATAGGCCGTCTACCATGACACATCCATCCCAAGGGAATAATGAAATAAAATAGACTTTAGTGACTCCACTTCTTAACTTAATGATTTAAGAATTAACTGGATTATGTCTCATCCCATTTGAGTCAAATGTTCAATTCCAATTTCGAATGTCCAAATGTTGGAAAGTGAAATGATGATGGAAATGGACTTAAACTTACTCCTTGAGCTCATTTCTAAATCCAAATAGTTTGGACTTTGATAAGATATGGTAAAGGAAGCTGGATTCAACTCACTAATAATTTATCCAGCTCACATAGGGTGTGATGTATTTCGTTGAGCTCACTTAGAGTGCGAATCATTCAGCTTGAGCTCAAAAATAAGAGTGTATTATGTTAAACCCTGAAATTCGATAATTATCCAAATTTCAAGTCACTATACATGGATAGTATGATTTCCTCGACCTCTGATGAGTCCTAACTGTATTACGAAGACCATAATTATTATTGTCATATTCAATTTTCTATAAGGGTATTTTTATAAATATAATTCACAAATATAATTTGAGTGAATAATGATTCATAATAATTAATATTTATATGAATATGATTCATATAATTATTCCAAAGCACATATGTGAATATTATTCACATTAGAATTTAAATGTAAACTAGATTTACATTTTTGTTTGGATATATGAATATGATTCATAAGCTATAAGTGTTCTACCATAGAATTACCATTATGATAATTAGATTATGAGGTTAAATAAATAACAAATTCAATTCAGCAACCACCTTTTAGGACAAGATGGGCATCCGTGCTTGAAGAAGCATGGACATCTATCAAGTCCTGATTGTTATTGGTTGATTGATTGATTTGTTGGTTTTTTATTGATTGATTTAATTGGTAATTAAAAGGAGATAACCTCAAATCCTATTTTGTTAATAAATAAGGACTAAATCATAGTCTATGGTCCTCTATCCTATGGATCGCATGGTAGACGTCTACTATGAGGATAGGACTCCTAAAAAATGTCCACCATAGCTATAAAAGAAAGGGCAATGCCTATCTTTCAAAGCATGCTTGTTCCTCCTAATATATAATTCTTTTGACTTGAGAATTGAATAAGAGAAGATCCTTGAGAAATTATTGCTCATACACATCTACTCTTCTTCACCCTACATGTCCACATTGTCAAGCATCTTCTCTTCTCTACATTGGTGTATCCATGTGGAGGAGAAGATCATCTCTTTTTCCATGCTCCTTGCGCATGAAGAAGTATGATTTTGTATGATGAAATTAGGAGTTCGATAGTACTTTCTTGGACAAGATCGATAATTCAACATATAAGTTTGGGGGAAGCTACGCGACTCATCAGCGTGCCCATGAGAGAAGCAAGCGCATATCATTCTTGATTCATGAGGTTTCATCATTTAGCAACTCACACTTCAAGAGATAACCATGATATCATCTCTATATTCATTATAATATAAAAAACCATATTAGGAAATCGTTTCATTTAGATTAATGATTTCATTAAATGTAAATTTGTTGTGCTAAAATTCCTAGTTCATGTGATGAAGACCAAAAGTTTTCGCAAATACTTTGCTATTTTTCCGTGTTTTCGTGATTTGCGAGTTATGAACTACCTTCAATTAGTATAAAGTACATGGTTTGAAATATTTTGCTTTCATCCAATTCCGATGAACGATCGGTCATATTGTCCAGATCATCGGGAAAAATGTCTTGCAATAGTTTTGACGATTCGAATGATTCGGTGACTTTAGGAGTTGCTGTTGATATCCTCTATTTTAATCTTATTTTTTAGAATATTAATTAGGTTTATAAGGTCTGAACTCATGTCCAAAAGACACACCAATAGTTTGTGACGTTCAGGAGAAGATTCAGATATTAAAAGCGATCACAGACTTAGATTTCGATCAAAGATTGTAGTTAAAAAATATCTATTTTCTGCTATAGTTTTGAGTCATATAATAAGATAAAACACTGATTAATAAGTCATAAATCAAGTTCCCAAATAGTGTGAAAAAGTTTCGTGTGATTCTGATCGTGCGACCTCGAGAAATTGGATTTCTTCACAGGAGAAGTTGGAAGAGGACTCGATTATTTTGTTGACTTGTTTCTCGTATTTTGAGACTCAAAATAGATGGAAATATAGTTGATATATTTATATCAGGAGGTAGAACTAATATTTTGGAAATATTTGAGATCACACTGAATTTTAAGTTCAAGTTATATAATACTTTCAAATTTAAAGTGGGATGGTCGTGACATGAAAACTCGAATCTGAAATCATTGTTTGTTTAAGTTGGATATATGCAATAAAGTATAAAGTCCATTATTCCATATCTCCTTTGATGATTTATGTACTTGGATGTTTGAAGTGCAATTAGAAATTGAGAAGTCGATTGGATGGATTTCACCAATTATCTAGGTTATTACACTAGACATTATGGAAATTAAAAAGGTTTTAAATTCCTACATCTCTAGGTGTTAATATATAGTATCATATAGATCGAAAGATCGATAAAATCCTATTGGTAAAATATGTACAATTATGTTGTCTTGACTTGGAATGGTGAAGGTGTCTAGGCCTGGATATGCTAATACGTTAGTTAATTTAACCATGCGCATCATTTGTGGTGGAAGTGCTCTTTATTAGCATAAGTTTGTATGACCTGAATGTATCCATTTCAAGGAAGGGTAGCATGAGAAGTCATGGCATACTACTAAAATTGGAATAATAAATTGTACTAAGTGAGGGTGTATACCATATGATAGCATCAAGTGCATACAATTGAAATGTGTAGATTGCTTGATTGTCATTGTTTTAATTAGATCAACACTAAGATAATAAGCAAGTATCCTTGCTATATCGCCTATTAAGATTATTCATGAGAATATGATCGAAATGATTAATAAATTAATTTAAACAAAATGTGGACAAGTCATATGATGACGTCAATGGTCTTCCGTTATTGTGAAGAATTCCATTACCATGGGTTATATTTTTGAAGATGCTTATGTGTAGTCATGACTCTAGAATACAACTTCACATAGATCGGATTCTTCGTTTCTCGAAAGAGATGGGTCTTATGTGCAGTGACCCCAATATTGTTCCCCATATTATTGAGGCGATATTGGATTGCACATGACACAAATTATATTTTGCTCATTGACAGTTGGTTTAATCAACAACATGCTAACTATATATATATATATATATATATATATATATATATGGGGTGTGGGTGTGAAAATCGAACTGAGAATACAATTTGGACTTTCAAGGTTGAAAGAGTTCTTGCTTCTTTCATTATAGTTGAATTTTCTCATACTATTGGGATGCAATGAAAATAGAAAGGAGACTCAAACCTCGAGGTCATTGGGTTAGCTTGTCTCACTTTGAAAGCTTACACGGGAAATGTTGGACAAGCGAGCCCACGGTGAGCCATTATGCAATAAATGTTATTGCAAATGTCATTCCCTGATCTGAAATGAAGAATAACTAATTTGCATAATAGGTCCCTTAGTACAATTAGGGTTATGTACCTTGGCCATCTTAATGATCATACAACTGTTGATTCAATAATTGAATCATAGAGGTTGGTGCTTGGATGAATATCTAAAGAGTTAGATTGAGGACTCATCAAGCACCGTTAAATGATTATTAAGAGTTGATCTCCAGCCTGAGGAGGAGATGACAATCCTCTCTCTGAAGGTTGATATCTAACTGATCTCTTGATGTAGGTCCTCTGCATAGGAATAGAGATTCGGAGGTGTTAGATAAGCTAGGTCAAAGAGTTGACCTAACGAGATCGAGATAAAAAAGGTCCTATGTTGTATGCTGTCACGATATAGGCACACATACTCTGATCGGGACAAATGTGTTACTATATGTCTAAGTATGTACATTTGACAGACCAATAGGTTGATGACCTAATCAAGTTCTATACACCGACGCGCTGGTGTGCATATAAGGGCATATGAGTAATAAGATCTCTCGAAGGGATCATACAGGTTCATTTACTGAACCGGAAGACATGAGCTCACTCATGATATATTGGGAAGAACCAAATTCCGTGCACGGTCGTCTCGCTTTGGAAGCTTGACAGAATTTGTATGTTTGATATATACTTTTGGAAAGTATATGATCAAGACCTAGGAATGATATATGCTTTTGGAAAGTATATGATCGATACCGACTCACAATGATCACATGAGAAACTTATTGATAAAACCATGAAGTAGACAGTGTAAAATAGATCTAATACTTCGGGTTTAATCTGAGTCTTTCAGTATACAGGATGTACATGTGTTGGGAATACCTGAGGGTGATGTGATCATAAACGAATGTATAACCATGACGCTTCCATTCCTAGGGATTGATGAAACGGGTCTGGATTTTAGTGACTCCTCTTAGTAGAGAAGTAATCTGATCTTGGTCCAAATGTTGCACATTGATCGGAATGTGATTCAAATGCAATGAGAAGATTAAATTTGCGGTCTTGATTTAATCAAGCATCTATAGGAGGCCCGAGATCTGGATTTGAGATATGATCTCAATATCCAAGTCACTATAGGAGGCCCGGAACAATACAATCGCCATGTCATTATCTCCATGTATCCGCGAATAAAGTGCATTATCCTTGAAAGAGTTCAGGATAATTTCATTGTTTATAGTGAGTGGACTAACCAAAAGTGTTAGTAGGCTAATCTACCAATGACAGTGTTGAGTAGCATGTTTGATTAGCCGCACACGCTTAATTGACTAAAGATTTATTGATCTCGATCCAATGTGATCCCTTAACGAGGATGAACAAGTTTAGCATCAGTAAGAGTGTACTTTAGCTTGCTTACTATTTAAGTTAAGTTTTATTTGTTATTTATCACACGTACTTAATATTGCTGACTATTTCATATAAACACATATAAATGTTGTGGTTAATGTCAATGCTCGTTGAGAAGCTTGCCTAGATATACGTAATGCTTTATATGCCATTATTAGCATGCTTAATGTTGTCCATATGCTATGTAAATTTTTAATAATAAGTTCTAAAGTAATAGATTTATACCATGTTTAACATGTAGATGAAATTGTTTGGTGCTTGGATCATTCCCTTAAAACAAGAATGGATTGATTACATGCCTAAAGAATGTACGTTTTTTTGTTGATAAATGCATAAGATAGAATGACCAATGTTTGCGCATGGATTAACGATTAGTCATGGCTTGTGCACATCCTTTTGACATACCAAATGTGTATATGCCCTCACTCATAGGTTTTTAAATAAGCTAATGTTTCTGTATGTTGGTATATAACATCATGAAAAGGCCTATGTTGTTGCATATGAATGAGCATGAATAACCACTATTTTAGATGCTTATTTATGTTGATATATAACATCATATGCATAACCATATGATGATATGTTGTTGTTATATAATGCACGAATACACACATCTTAACCACTATTTTGGAAATTTAATATGTTGATTTACATATTGTCCTAATGATCTATTGAGTCAGTTGCCATGCTAATGTAGAAATCTATGTTTTATTTTAATTTTTTATAATTGGTTTGTCATTGCAACCTACATTTTTATTCAATGTTTCTAAAATTTTTAATTTTATGTATACTCGTATATCATTATATCTAAATTTTAAACTGTCAAGCGTTGAGAGGAAATATTTATGTTATTAAGTTTTTAATTATTTTTAATGTAATACATTTGTAGTTTTTATTTGATTTAAATGTGTATTTGTATTTTTTTATTGGTTTTTGCAACTTTTAACAATATGCTATGAATGTTAAATATTTTTATCACACACATATAATTATTTTCTAAATTTTATGTTTGATTTTAATATTGATTTTTTGTTTATTTATAATTGATTTTAATACATGTATAAAGAAAATCAAGTTTAAATTATCTTTAAGTTTCTTTAGTTTTCAAAAAAGAGAATATATTATGTAAATTCTATTAAAATTCAAATTCTAGTAAAGCTGGCATAAAATGGGTGAATTTTGTACTATATAACATAATAATATACCAACAACAATTTACAAATTAAAATAATCAATCAAACTAGAGAGATAGATAGAAATGCAAACCATTGGTACACTTTAAATTTAATGTGAAAACTTAAATGGATAAAAACCACATCCCACAACCTCGTTCTCTCGATGAAGCTTGCTTCCACTAGAGCTATTTGTATCAAGGGTAGCACATCCTATTTGTAATCTCCCTTCTTTAGAAAAATCCCAAATAAGATTTCTTCTCCAGTGGATACATGTATGCAATATGCTGAAAATAAGTTGATTGACAAGAATATGACTTCACTAGATTACAGAAATGTTAAAGTAGAAAATAACTTAGGAATGGCGATCACTTAAGAGCACACAGAGCTTTGAGAGGTTGAAGAACTTGAATAGCACATACAGTCTAGTACTCTTCTTCACTTGTAGTAGTAGTATTGCAATTCTTGCGTGTGTGCCTTGTTAAATCTCATTAGACTTATTTATAATGTGTTAGAAACCACATAGACTTGGAAATCATAAGTATGATTAAGAAAAGATTAAGAAATGGCTAAAAATCAACTCACATTTTATGAAAAACTATTCGACTGAAAGAATCAATATGACAAATAAAATTCAATTTATTCATCTAGTTTCGTAAGGTAGACATCTGAAATAATTTTGGTAATTACAATGGTCAAATAAATGTTGGAGTGAAGTATAGGCAGCTAAACTTTTGGATAGTTTGACTGAGGTAAAAGGTAGAAGAGTTAGCAAAAATCTTAGTCAGCTGGAAAGTGACAAACAATACACAAGTTTCCTATAATAGAGATTAGTTGACTACTAATTTAGATTAGGCACTCGATATTCAAATAAGATGAGTGGTAACATATGTTGGTCGACCAAAAGAAACAAAATACACAAATCTTGATTTTGGTTTTCAAGAATAAGCGACAGGTGAACCAAATGGTTGATTCAAGGTGATCAGTCAAATGAAAAATGTATTAATCAACCAATGTGCTATTGGCTTGTTTTTGCATGTAGATAAGGAATATACAAAACATACAACATTATTCTTAAACATAAATAAGAGCAATGTGTATCATCCAACTTGGCCATCTTTGCCTAAATTCTCATGCTTCTTATGCACTTATTCTTGTACCTCTAGGATTTAAAATGCTCACTCTAAGTGATTTTGAGCTTCATTTTTCAAATCTTGAGTTTTTGGTGATGACGCTTTGAGATTCATCTCACTTTGATTAGCTATAGCTTTAATGCTTTCTTTACACTTTTTGTTTTTCCACCATCTCTTCCACCTAAAAAGATAATTCTGCTACAAAATAAATATAGAATATAGTCATAAAAAATATAAGTCACTGATAATCGCCCCCTTGTCTAATGATAAAATTCATAATTGCTTTGAAAACTTATGAGTTCCTCTCCCTTTCAAGTTTCTCTCCCTCTCTCACTTATTGCTCCACGGTATCTTACCCTTTGCATCATCATCAAAATGATAAATGCTCATAATTACATGTTTTCTAAATTAGATTTTGTCCCCCCCTTGTAGTGTAAATTAATAAAATTATACTTTTTCTTCCCATTTGTCAGAACGCTTCAGTTGAAGAAAACTTTTAAAAACTATTGCTAAGCTGGTATATACCTAAGTAACTTCTTAGATATGAAAATCTTTAAAGATTTATGGGTCTGATAAGTATATCACCAAGTTGATTATGAGAGTTTATGAAATTACCAATTATTTCTTATTATAATACATAAAATTTTAAGAACCGGTGCCTAATATCAATGTATTTAGTTCTTGGATGCAATATAGGATTTTTAGACAAGTTGATAACATTCGTATTATTACAAAGAATTTTAACAATATTAAACTTTAATCCAAAATCATTAAGAGTTTGTTTTGTATGTAAAAGTTTTAAACATGCAAGTTACACAAAGATATAAACTGGTACATTTCTAAGGAAGTGTCACGTCCCACCAATACTTTTCCTATCAGTTTATTACCAGCATAATTGACATCAATATAAGTTTTAAGTGAAGGTTTTAGGATAATATAAATCAAAATTTTAATATATTTTAATATTTTAAGATACTTTTTATAGTTTGTAGAAGACTTCTTTTGGGGTTGATTGGAATATAGCATAAAGACATGTTACGTTTGGTCAACTAGTAGTAAGATACATTAAAAAAATCAATCATATCTCGATATTGAGTTACATCAACATCCTTACCTTTATCTTCGTCGTCAAGCCATGCTTGAGCAACCATCAATGGTCTTCCCTTTTACATTTCTCTATCCCTAATATATTGAGAGATCATGGGAATATTTCATTGAATTTATGAAGTTGTCATGTGATAACTTTGAATTTGTATACTAAAAAGAAGCTGATTTCTCTCCAGAGACTCATTTCAAATTCAACTTGCATCAACTTAGAATATCTACAAAAGTTTTCATTAATAGCACAAAATACGATATCATCTTCATATATTTGAACAATCAAAGTCTATTTGATTTTTTTTATAAATAATGCAAAGTCTATTTTCCAATTTCAATCAGAAATAAGAAAAGATTTCAATCTATCTTAGCATGCTCTGGGTGCTTATTTAATTCATATTAACTTTATTCAATTTATAATCAAATGCATGTTTATCTTTCTCAATAAAGTCAGGTTATTGGTTAACAAAAACTCATTCTTTTCGACATCCTTTTAGAAAAGAACTTTTCATATCAATTGATATAGTTTGTGTCTAAGACTAATACATAGGCTAACATCATCTTATTTGATTGTAAACTGGCTACAGTTGCATAGATTCCATCAAAGACTATTCTTTCTCGTTGATTGTAACATTATGCAACTAGTATCGATTAGAAACACCCACCTGTGAACCAGTATCACACCATCATCCGTAGATTTCGACCATCAGATCGAGCACGCCATCATCCGCAGATTTCTTCTGAGATCTAATTAGAAACACCCACCCATGAACCAGTATCGAAGAATCCCATCCGCTCGCGCTTAAGTGGCACCATGTGGAGCCCCCACATATCAGATACACACGTTAAGGGTGTTTTGTAGAACATCCCTCAGCTCTTTTTGTATTTCTTTTTAGTATTTAAACATTTAAATACACTCACTCCCTATACTTTCTTTTGTTTGCACTTTAGTTTAATGATAGTTTACCTCATGTGGCTCTCCACGTGAGGCACCTAGACTATTGCATGGACCCCCATGTAGGTTTTGATATTTATATTTGGTCCCAAATCTTACAGAAACAATGTAATTTTGTTGGTTAATTTGCATGCTTGGACATGTGATTAAGTTTATTTACATTAATACCCTTAGTAGGTGGATATTTTGTATTTTTATTTGCGAATATTGCGTGTATACTCCTGGACTTTATGAGTGTATAATTAAATGTTGTATAAATCTCTTGAAATTACATATAGCTCCCTGCTAGTGTATTTATTTCATTTCTTGCATTTTAATTAGGGATTTTTACCCGGCGGCAGACCTTGTAATCTTTTGTAATTACCGCTACGACCTCTAAAACATCCTAATTCCTCTCTCGACCCCGTAAACTTCCTAACCCTTATCCCACGGACCCTGTGGTTAACTCCCATCCATTTATCCCTTAAAATTGACCGAATTCCGTTAATTTTTTTTATATCAAAGATTTTTACACTCATACCCCCGCAATTAAAAGAAATCTATCGTCACCTCGTGCGGCCATCTGCGGCAACCTCCAGCGACCTCTCCCTTCCACCACTCTTCAGCGTCATCTACACCGCCGCAACCCCTGGCCGTCCGTTGCGCGCCGCCACTAAATCTTCGGCGAGGCGGCGCTCCGCCAACCACTAGCCTCGCTGCCCTTCGCCTGTGGCCCTCACCGTCGCTCCGCCCGCGACTCTGCCATTCTACCTCCCCTGCTGCCTCCCCCCTGCCGCCTCCTCCCCTGCCTGCTGTTGAGGAGCCCCAACGGAGACCCGCGCCCAGCAGCTCCCCGCCGCCTCCCCGCGCCCAGCTGCCCTGCCATGCCCGCCGCTTGAAGCTCTCCCGCCGCCTTCTCTCCTTTCCCAGCTCGCCTCAAAGCCCCCCCCGGCGCCGCCTCTTTCCCCAACGGATCCCCACGTGCAGCAGTACCCTCGCCGCCTTCCTAACTCGCCTTCAAAGCCCCCATCCCCCCCTCCACCCACCCGGCCGCCTCAAAGCCCATGGAGCCTCGCCCCACCAGTTCCCCCACCCGGTCGCCTCAAAAGCCCCCTCCCTCCCCTCGAGCCGTGCTAACTGCCCCCTCGCCTGACCGGTCGAAGCCCCCCCTCCCCCCCCCCCCCCCCCCCGCGCGGCCTGTAGCAGTTTCCCCGCCTCCTCCTCGGTCGTCCCCCCCCCCCCCCCAACTCGCCTCAAACCCCCCTGGCCGCGCCAACTGCCCCCTTTCCTGAAGCCCCTGCCTCGGCCTGTAGAGATGTTACAAGGCAAACACAACATGAGATGACCTCTCCGCCGCCCGAAGCTTCTTCGTGGCCCAGCTGCTCCCCCACCGCCTCCCCTGCTCGCCAAGTCCCCTTTGAAGCCTCGCGCCCAGCTGCCCCCTGCTTGAGCTGTTATTTCGGCGATTTTATTCCAGCCGTTGGTCATTTCACCTCGGTATGCGTCGTTGGGAAGAGGAAGAAGGGGAGAGAAGAAAGAAGGAGAGAGTGGAAGAAAAGACACCATTGGATCTGATGTGTAGTTTGATTAACTCACTTCTAACTCAAGCAAATTAGGTCAAAATGTGTCAATTTAACGGCAGGGTTCATGGGGTAAGACGGAGCAAGTTTACGGGGTCGAGAGAGGAATTAGGATGTTTCAGAGGTCGTAGCGGTAATTGCAAAAGATTACAGGGTCTACCGGGTAAAAATCCCTTTTAATTATTATAACTAGCATTTTCATCCAAAAATTATAAGAAAATTATATTAATTATCTGGAACTCATATTTATAACATATATTTTTTACAAGGCATTTAAAATTATTTTCATATTTATAGAAATACAAACACTACATTTTCTCTATGTTTGTTACTTAAAAATCCTTAAAATTTCAAAATGATTTGAAAAAAAATCCAAAAAATTACAATAGGCATGTTTTGTCATATTTTATCTCTTGCTCAAGTATTTTTGAAAATATAAAATAAAACTCCTAAAAATTACAAAACTCTAAAAATCTTATAAAAAATTACAAAAAATTCTAGAGAAAATTTAAAAATATTCTATCATGTTTCTAAATTTTCTTTGAGATATATAATATATATTAAAATTAGTTTAGCATTATTTTATCACTGATATATATTTATTACATCCTGAATAAAGCTACTGACTTTGCATGGTCACTCTTTTGAGTTATTTCTATATTTAAAAATTCTTAAAATTATAAAAATGATCCAAAACCACTAAAAACATAGAAAATACCTAAAACTAAAAAATCCTTTTCCTCGCGCTTTGATTTTATTTATCTTATTTAAAAATTCAAAAAGTCTCCTTCCTCTATATAATATACAAATATATTATCTATATTATTACATATTTTATTTTAAAAATAAAAAATTTGTAAAATTAGAACATAAAAAACAAACATTAAAAATTACATAATAATTAAATATTTAAAACCCACAAAAATTTGCAAAAAGAAAAGACATAAAAAGACACAAAAACAAAATACAAATATAATATTAAATAATTAATAATAAATTTTGTATTCTACTCCATGTTGTCTTTGTGGTTCGACACTCTACATACTTATACTATACACATATTTTGTAGAGTTAAAAATAAAATAAAGTTTAACTCATCTTGATTTTTATCGATTCATCATATAGTCGTGGATTAATTGTTGGTTGATCAAGGATTTGGTCACTTTAGCGACATTCATTAGTTGCCTTTCCATAAAGGCAATCACCATGTTTAGGGCAACTTACTCTATAGGGATGCATCCTTTCACATCATGAGCCACACTTAATTTATTTCAAATAAAATGAAATATAGTTGCCATTAATTTTGCAAACAACAGCCCAACAACTAACTCTACTACAAGCAATAAATAAAAAAACAAGCTTGCGTTTTATTATGAAAAATGGGGCTACCCCCGCCATTTTTCTGCATTTTTTTATTTTTTGACAAAATATCACAATGTATATTCATCTATATATCACTCCAATGTCATTCGAATTTTCAAATGGAGACTCCTATTCCCTCCATCCGGAACATGTATTTTTAATGATCTAAACATTGTTGTAATCGATATGTTCTAGATGAAGGGTATATGAGTCTCCGTTTTTGACGAAATTCGAATGACATGTCGAAGGAATATATAGATGAATATATATGATGATATTTTTCAAAAAAAAAATAATAAAGTCAGAAAAATAGGGTAAGGACAGCATTTTTGCTGTCCTTGGAGGCAGCCCATCAAACCCTTTTATTATTGATTGTTTTTTAATGGTTACGAAAAGGTGTTGTGATACCAACTAAAGTAGGTTATTTTGGCTTGCTGCTAAAAATGATTAATTTGATATCCATTTTTTATGTGACGAATTTTATGTCACATTAAATCATGACATGGATTAGTCGTCGCCGAAGTTTCTTTAGAAACGCAGATTTTGGTGGCGTCACGGAACAACTGTTGTCATTGTCATGGCAATGATGTGCATAGCTCTGCATTGACGTGCACCAAAGTTAGGTCGTATCTAAGCGTGTTAGCACGCTCTGCTCGTGTATAAAAGCTTGGCGAGACCCTGCAACTTTGTCACCAATTCACGGCAAGCGAAACCTGTGAATTGTCCCGGCACCATGGGTGGCCTCCCCGTCCAGCTCCCCCCCTTCTTGACCCTGATAGCTTCACTGAGGAGTCCAAAACTGTGGTCCATTTCATCGCAGATCATTACTGCGGCGTAGAGAACCGCCCCGTCCTCGGCCACGAAAAGCCAGGCTATCTCCCGAGGCCTCCTTCCCGATGCGCCGCCGTATTATCCAGATCAACTGGAATCCATATTGGAGGACGTCCAGAAGCATTCCACCGTCCAGAAGGCATCCAAGCTCGTTGGCATTCCGCCTTCCAACCTCCGGCAAATCATCACGACGGCAGAGACCGGGTACGCACTGTCGCCGGATTGCCTTCACCGTGCCATGGAAGCTGACGTCACAAACGGATCACTACCGCTCTACATCTGCGCGACCGTGGGCACGACGAGGCTCAACGCAGTGGACCCGCTAACGGAGCTGGGCATATTGGCCAACACATGCGGTGCATGGTTCCATGTCGACGCGGTCAATAACAGCGGGAAGGCGTTCATTACGCATGCGAAGGTTGAAGAGAGGGTTCATCTGCGTATGGCCGTGGGGAAACCGATCATCTATTGTAGCCCCTTCTGCAGTAGAGGTTGGAGTCATTCGATCTTGATTGAGTGGTTCGCGTGGATTTACACCGTAGGGTTCCACAAAAAGTGCAGATAAACCTTCTCTTCAACCTTCGCATGCGTAATGAAGCCTTCCCGCTGTTATTGACCGCGTCGACATGGCACCGTGCACCGCAGGTGTTGGCCAATATGCCCAGCTCCGTTAGCGGGTCCACTGCGTTGAGCCTCGTCATGCCCACGATCGCGTAGACATAGAGCAGTACTAATCCGACTGTGGCGTCAGCTTCCAAGGCACAGTGAAGGCAGTCCGCCGACAGGCGTACCCAGTCTCTGAATAAAGAGATCCTCCTGTTTGAGTGTGGTTGCGATCGAGTCTCTAAATAAAGAGACCTCCTCTTTAAGCGTGGTTGCGATAGAGTCTCTAAATAAAGAGACCTCCTGTCTCAAGTCCGATCCAGCAGAGGAGACGCTTGCGCGTGCGTTGATGAAATATGTGCTCATCCCAATCCATGTTATGATCTAAGTGGCAAATCTTCTAATCTTGA
>JAZKJV010000164.1:1232085-1303131 GCA_037367405.1 Ottelia alismoides
GGACGATATTATTCGTTGTGAAATGAGTTTTCGTACTCAAAATTAGCAACGAATATCATATATGTCATTATATCATTAGTAACGGTCCATAGAGCGATATTTATCCATAGATATTTTTCAGCATATCAACTAATCGTTGTTATTTTTTTAATTCAAAATTTAGCGACGATTAATTAGAAGTTTGAAAAATAGCAACGAATAAGTATCGCTCTATGGACGGTTACTAATGATATAACGACATATATGATATCACTTGTTGTTTTTTAGTATAAAAAATCATTTTGCAATGAATAATGCATCGTTATATATTTAACAACAACTAATTTAGTGTCGGATTTTGAAAAAAACTGTCACTGTAGCTCAAATTTTTTGTAGTGACTGATTTATTGTTAATCTTGCACCATTATAGAGGCTATTAAAGTGATCAACATTCCTTAATAACATTATTGACGATCTAATTTTTAATTTCAAAATATGATTTGAAAATCCATTATAAACCAACGAAAGAATGAATTCCATTGGATATTGCAAGTCAGCATCAATTTGACTCTCAAAAGCTTTACTCAATGAGTTCAGCTCATGTAATCCTTTTTTCAGTTGTTTTCAAGATAATGTTTATTCATCAATATCATTAATTACATCCTTTATTGGTGTTACAATACAATGTTCACTAAAATACTTTATTATGTCTAAATTACTGTCCAAAGCTTCATATATTCATCAAAAAACACTCGTGTTTGTTTCAACCAAGTCTATAATTAAATCTTTTTGGAACTCTTCCTCTTCTTCTTCCTTTTTTTCCTAATTGCTGGCACTAAACCGCTTCCAATATTGAAAAGCCAATGTTCAAAATTAATCGTCAACATTCTCATTACATCATTTAAATAATAACTATTAGAAAAGCTCATATTTCTATTTAGCTTAATACTTTACATTGTTATCATAATTTAAAATTGTTAATTGAAGCATTCACTATATCTTATCTTCTTCCATTATTAATAGCGTGTAAAATTTGTTCAAAATCACCACATGGTACACCAGTTATAACTCCAAAAGGTCGTTCATTCTCATGACCAACGTCTGGACAAATAATATCATTTAGTGTTCTATCTAATGCGTCAAGCAATGTCTATAGTTCATAATGGAACTTGTTTGACATTCGAACCCTATTAATCTATCACAAGCTTCATAATAAAATTTTTATAATCGATGTTGTTCTCTGTAATGGCATGTGGTTTCTTATCTTAAATTAATACATGACATAAATTCATTGGTCCTAAATGGATATGAATCTATTATGACCAAATTGCATAGTTGAGTTTGTGAACCTCACTATAGAGTTGCTAAATGCAAACAAATTCATGACCAATGAAACCGTAAATCAATAATACATATGATCACAATAATTCTTGAAAATTTTGATTAATTAATAACCTGTAATGCGGGAAATGCAAGTTGACATTTTTTCATAATATGTTAATAATCACATTAGACGAAATAATACCATATCAATATATACATAAGTGACGTATTAGAAATACTTTAATAGGTAAATAATAAATCATGTTTAGTTCATGTATGAAACACAAGATTTATCAATTAACACATTTAATATGTATAATCATGGACGATGGTCCTTAATTGTTATCAACCATATTAATGAGTTGAGAAAGAATGGTAAACAAACACTACTTAGATTGTACTGCACAAGGTGATCAAACCAGCACTTCCATATCAACAAATTAATAATAATTGATGCTAAAAAATACAATATAATTGAGACTCAATCATTTATAACCATTTAAGGATAACCGTCCAATTTAAAAGCTAATAACTTTATAATTCAGAAAGGTTACATTAAAAGTGGCATTAGTAGTTTCTTCGCAAATGAAGAAACCAGATCTGTTAAATCACCCGTAATTATTTCCATTATTAATTTCAATTTAAGGGAATAAAGAAACTGATTCTTTATACCCAAACATAATACTTAGACAATGATTATGTATTTCTCTATTTAATAATTGCATCAAATATAACGTTTGTATAGATACAAGGACCTTAAAGAAAACAAGCAGAAGCTGTCAGCACGATGTCAAAAGATGAGATAATCACGATAATTTTCAATTTTCCAGCAACACTAAAGAATTTTAGAAGTGCCCCAACGAATCCTAATTCCAATATTTTGATGAATATATCAAACAATAAGCATCTCTTTATCATCAAAATGATTATACTAATTCAATCAAATGCCGAGATATGACAACTTAATCGGGCTCTGATACCAAATTGTAAAGAATTTTAAGCGCAACATAAATGAATCAACATTGATAATTAATAAGTAACGACTCACGAGTTGCCTCCTTCCGTCACGAATTAGAAAACATCATGACCAAAATGATGAAGATTGTAAAAAGATGACAGTAGTCCTTCCTATTTTATCCTTCCTTTAACCTCAAGTAAAGACTCTCTCATATGGTAGAGAGTTGGGATCGTTGTTATCTAATTCTCAATTTATTATTTTCATAATGAATGATATCTTTATTAGAGGGGTAGAGTTGGAGAGTTTAACATAGGGATGCAACCGATCCGTCACCGTATCCGTTTATACAGATTTTTACATCCGTATCTGTATCTATTTTCAAATGGATACGGATATGGATATTGTTTTGATATATGCAAACATCCGTATCTATATCCGTATATCTGTTTTCATATATAAATATAGTCATAGATTTATTTTTAACCCTATATAACATAATTTTATACATTCTTTTACCATATTTGTATAATTTTTATGATACAAACACATTTAATAAATTTGTACCATGTGTTTTTCCATCCAATTTGTATAGAGTATTTCTAACATTACTTGTATGCGATCAGTATCCGTTTTACATATATGTCTGTTTTTTAACGATATGGCAAGATAGTTTTAATATCCGTCAATATCCGTATTTGCATCTATATTCGTATTCAAAAATAGATAAGGATACGATAAAACATATATTTGTATCCGTATCATCTGTTTGCATCCCTAGTTTAACATGACAACAAATCCATTTTAACTGACTCCGATGGCCCATTAACCAACAACATACGTCAGTGTAATTCATTTTCAAATTTAAGTCAAACTCATATTTATCATTTCAATACTATCTCATATGAACCACATACGAGATGTATTTGAATCCATAACTTCAATGGCTCCTTCATGACTTATGTCTAAACATCTATAAATGTTACATAAGTATTGATTTAAGGACTTGATTAAGTTCATTAGAATATAAGGTAGAATGCATGATACGGAGGTCATGTTCGTTTTGAGAATAGGTATTGGAACACAGAGTCATTCTCCGCCTAATGTGGTTCCCAAGAGTATGGCTATTCCTATCCATATCTCATTATATCACCTTATTCCACCCTTATTCATATATTTATTCCATCTTACCTACCGTCATTCCACATTATTTCCTTATTTCTATCTTTTCAACCGAACAGAGAATAGACCCTTAATCTCTTTATTCCCTATCATTATTCCTGTTTATTCCTAAACCAAAAGCCCTTTATAGTTTTTAAAATAGATTTTTGGCTATATAAACTAATGTTTCTTTATCAATGACTTTCAAGATATTTTGATAAATCACTTATATATGATTGGGTAAATTACAATTTGGGTCCCCATCTATGGGTCCGATTCTAGAATGGGTCCCGATCTTTAAATTGTAACGATTCGGGTCCCAGGATCATTTAGAAAATGGAAATTTTGGGATTCATGACGAATATGCCCTTGTTGGGAAGGGAATGGGGGTTGGGTTCCAACTTTTAAACAAGGGTATATTCGTCATTAGCCCTAAAAAATTCCTTACATTAATGATCCTGAGACCCGAATCGTTACAATTTAAAGATCGAGACCCATTCCGGGATCGGATCCATAAATGGGGACCCTAATTGTAATTTACCATATATGATTTGAAATAAATAGCCATATATACTTCAGGAGTGGTAGACTTAAGTAAGCTCATGACCAGTACTTGAATGCTTTAACACCAAATGAAGGTGCATTAGAATGGAAGAATATGAGCATGTATAATATATATTAAAGTTGTATTGACATTACTATGGTTATAATTCTTTCTCCTTCCAATATTAAACTTAACCTCAAATATTAATCATGCCTTCTTCCTTTCCTAATTGTCGGTACTAAACCGCATTCAATATCAAGACGCCATTATTCAAAACAAATCATCAACGTTCTTGTTACATCATCTAAAGAACTATTATAAGATAAGCCCATATTTCTATTTAGCTTAAATACTTTATAAAGTTCTCATAATTTAGATTTCTTAATTGAAGCAATCACTATATCTTCTTTTCTTCTATAATTAATAACATGTAAAACTTGTTAAAAATCGCCACCTAGTACAATTGTTATACCTCCAAAAAGTTGTTCATTCTCGTGATTAATACATGAACGAATAATATCTTTTAATGTTATATCTAATGCTTCAAAATAATGTATGTGGTTCACAAGGGCTTTTATTCAAAATAATGAGTTTTATTTCTACCAATTTTGTTAATTTGTTCCCTTTTTTAATTTGACATGTATAGTTTTCATCTTAATTAAGAGGGATCTTAAATTGGGAATGTGTTGTTCTACCACCATGTAAAAGCAATGAAGCTATGCCAGATGAAGCTACAATGAGTACTATTTAATCTTAGGTCATAATCTTGACATAATGATTTTCCATAGTCCCATGTCCATATATGAAATTGATGCCACCGGCATTATTTCCAACAAAAAGCCATACTAGAATCATAGATTATATGTTATTCAAAATTCAAACAAATTATGTTTCTAGAAAATTCATTAATAAGCTCATTAAGCATTATATTTCATTTCTTCAAGTATCAATCTATTGCCATTATAATCAGTATTTCTGGTTTATCAATGTTACTGATAAGGAAATCGAATTACAATTACAATTTCTTTCAATTTCATTCGATGCAAAAATATTTTAATTTTGTGCATTGATTGCTTTATCAATGTTTTGAAATGTATCTCTAGGTCCATACTCGAATTCTTCTGAGAGTAAGCTCTAATTATTATTCCATAATTTAATCAGATCCCCTACTTTGGGATGTATTATCAAAGTCACAAATAAATATCTCATTGCATTGGCAGTTGCTCGTTGGAGGCATCTTCGATATCACCATAACATTCTTTAATTATCATTCCCCAATAACTCAAGAGCATTACATGCATGTTGGTAAATCTCAAATACAACACTCTTAATTTGTTTTATCTCGTCAAAATTTCTCAGGCCTTTAATAATATTCGGAGTGAATATATTCCAGAGTATCCTTTGTTTCGGGCGACGTGGCGACTTAAGATACTTCATGAAGGATGCAGAGTAATCCTCAAGTGCATCACGGAAGCGTGAGCATCGTATCATATACGATGAAGAACGACTAGTCGTACTAGTTGTTCTAAGCAGCGGAATTTAAAAAATTTTCATGCGATGAAACCACATGATCCAAGAACGATTCTCGGATCGTTTCATCTAAACCACATCAAGTATATAGGAATACCTCTTGTAGCGTGGTTGATCGATTCATTCATTTAATCTCAGAAAAAGGGAGTGAAACAATCAATAACTTTTATTGGTAAATCATTTATTACAATAACATTTATTGTAAGAATGTTTCGCCTCGAGCTCATGGCTACCACTTCAGACGGGGCTCGATCCCACCGAGCCTCCGTGCTTCTTAAGGGGCTGACATTGCTGCCCCTTAGCCACTGGATGGCCTTCATCACCACTTGGCGAGCCCATGAAATGTGCAATGTCATATAATGAGTTTTCCATTTTAAACATATTATTTATTAATTATAATCTACCAAAAGAAGGAAACACATATTAAAAGAAACACATATTAAAGCAGAAGATAACGTCAGGAAGTTCCCGCAATAAAACTATTATTTATTTTTATTAATTCACTGCAAGACTAATATATTTGCTAATGACGGCTTATATCTATTTAATGCCATATTTTTAACTTTCCATTGTTAGAGGAAAGGGAGCCTACTTTGTGAAGTAGGTAACTTACCTACTTCACATTTCACTTTTTGCAATTTTTTATTTTTTTTTCAAAAATGCCACCGTGGATTTTCATAATTATATCACTCTAATATGTCTTTCAAATTTCATCAGAAACGGAGAGTCCTACGGCCTTCATCCAGAACATGTAAAATACAGCAAATCTGTGACCGTTAAAAATGATTGTCTGGATGGAGGCCGTAGGAGTCTCTATTTCTGACGAAATTTGAATGACATATTAGAGGGATATAATTATGAAAGCTCATGGTTACATTTTTGAAAAAAATAAAAAAAATTTGCAAAAAGTGAAATGTGAAGTAGGTAAGTTACCTACTTCACAAAGTAGGCTCCCTTTCCTCCCATTGTTATATGTTGCCATTTTTATTGTATTTTATTATTTAATCCAGTGTTGGATCGAAAGAAAATCAAAATACATCGTATATTCAACGTGAAAAGAACTAATTGTTTTCGAATAGAAGTAAGAACAACAATGACAATTAGTGTTAACAAAAAGATATTGTTATGCATCTCAGACGTGGAAAATAAAGGCTTGGAATTAAAGTTATATCAAAACAATACCAATTGCAATTATATTTCAATCGAAATCCATACCACCAATAACAACAACAATACATCAAGAAATCAATATCGATAACAACCATTAAATTTGAATAAAAGAACAACAAATTAGTCTTATCTTCTTACCCCCAAAGAGAGCTTGGATCATTTTCGAGCAAGGAAACTGATATCCTGGACTAGGACTAGTGCTTCATGTTTTTTTGAGAATCCTAAGTGCAGTTGACTTATATCTGAAGCATATTGAGAGTGCAGTTTAGGGCGTCGAGATCTTTCATCGAGTTATTGATACTTCAAGACCTCAAGAGATGTCTTTCTCGCATGTGCCTCCCATTTTCGAAGGACATGTTCATGAATCAGCGCCCCAATCCCATTTTAAAATGAAGCAGATGGTGTTCCCACGTATAATAATCATCGGTGATACCTACCTTCCCTCGTCCCACAAGCTAATAGAAAGTCCTAGCCTCCTACATCTACTTACCCCTGAAGCTCGGCTCTGTAGCCCGATCAGGCTCAAGCTCAAATCATAACATGGGTTGGGCTTGGGCCTCATTTGTAAGTATGTTTGTATTTTGGGCATGACTTGGGCTTCGATCGGTTTAGCCCGATAGGCCCGTCGGCCCGGCCTGAACAAAAGCCCAAATATATGCCCGATGGCCCAATTCAATGCCATGTGACATCCATGAGCCCGACCTCCAGACATAAGATTAGGCAATTAGCAACCCCTTACCCCACTCGTCTCTCGATTCCCTAATCCCTACCTACTCGATACCCTCTACCTCTCGGCTCTCCCCACATTCTACGGCTCGTAGGTGACCGCACCTACACGCGCTAGCATGGAGGCTCACTACCTATAATGTCCCAAAACCTAGACCCACTATGTTATTGAGGATCACTGGGCCAGGCAACTTGTTGGGTTTGGGCTCAACTGGAGTCCTCGACCACAATTCAAAATACCTAAGCTCGGATTTTTAGTAGTAGCTCCCACAACTTATAAGCTACTACCACACTTTTTGATTATTAGATGTGGTACTATATTTGAGGTATTGCAATCACCATCATTTATATTCATAACATCATCATTGTGCAATGACCCATGACTTATTCCGAGTAATAGTAGTGGTTTCATCTCTTGGATTGTCCTTCCCTCCTAATTCTATGAATGGGGTGGCTCCACATCTTAAGTATCCCTTTACACTAGAACCAGTCCGATATTGGGTGTTACTAGCCCAGGCAACTTGTCGAGCTTGAGCCCGATTGGAGAGCCATTGACCATAACATAAAATTCTTAAACTCAGGTTGCTTAGTATAGCTCTCATTATTTATACGCTACTACCACATTTTCTGATTATTAGATGTCGTACTATGTTTGAAGTGCTACACTATCCAACCCCATCAATGTGGAGCCTTGCGACCTTACCCCCGCCAGCTCGCCAATCACAACCCCACCCCTCTGGCTTGTGACCCATCCCACGAGCGCAGAGGCTCGCGATTTCACCCCCACCAGCTGCGACCCCACCCCCAGCGACGCAGAGGCCGCTCTATCGAAGTCCCTCAGGCTCTACCCTTCTGTGCCTAATCATCATGTTGTCCCATTGTTGTGGACAGTTTGGTTTATACTTTAACCTATGGTAAAAAAACTTTGGGAATTCAGCTTGTATCATGATAATTTGCAATGATGGACAGTGTGATATACAAAGCCAATCTATGGGCTTTCTACATATAATTTAAAAGAGGCTTCTCTGTTCAAATCATTTAATTTAATGTTGGCCTAATTGGAAGCCAGACATTACACTTTCTAGAGCGAAAAATTTTTCAAATGCCATGTCATATGGGTTGGTCCGGCTAAGTACGACCCACAAGAATTAGGTCGGGTCTGAACTTGAGTCGAACAAAAAAAATTCACGAGCCTAGGCTTGACCCAGGGCTAAGCAGTTGCTTAGACAGAAACTGAGTATTATGAAAACCGTACCCATTATAGTGTCTGCCGTCTCACTTAGGCTATAACTATAATTAAAAATCTATTTTTATGGTTAAAACAAATTCAACATAAACAATAACAACAATATTGATAATACACAATTAAAAAAATAATATTCTTAGAATAAAATAAAATTAAATGCAGCTAAAAACCCAATAGAATGATTTCAGTTGAAGTGCCAAACTCGAATATATAAGTACCACGAATTTAGTACCAAATGTAATGGTTACACTAGAAACAAAGCATTATCGATACAATATCAGGAGAGGGGACTTCATCAAATCTTTAAATTTAGATTAACATCCATACAATTCTTAGAAATGAATCAATCCAAATTCTCAGCAATGTAAAAAAGTTAGATTATACATATATTTGTTTCTAGAAATCCACATAACATGCATTTAAACCAAGAGTAGGTAACCACTAATGAATTCCAATGTAATACATGGAGATCCAAATAGATAATAAAAATATTATTATATAAACAAAGAAACGATTTTAGTAAAGACTCCATTTCGAAATACAAAAACATCATGAATTCAACACCGATAACATCCATCGAAATTGAATAAAAAACAACAGTGACACCAATTATAACAACAATTAAAAATCATTCTTATGGTGAAAATCGAATTCACTAAGAGGCCGGGGGAGAAAAAGGTGCAGTCATCTACCCTCCCATCTATAAGTCATTAGCATGCCAAAGTCTGTTCACGATTCGAAAAAAGACTCCTGACCGGCGCGCTGACGTACTGCGCAAATAATAGAAGGTGGAACCCTCTTGAGATTTGTCCCGGGTCTTCCTCTATCTCCTCTTTCTTTGACTGAGGTTATTACAATAATATAGATATTAGCACAACTAAAAATTCAATGTAATAACACAACTTCAGTTCAAGTTCCGTATTGAAATCGACATACACGGATAATAGAGTGAACAATGCATCCAATAACGGACAAATAAAGCAACGACCATAGAAAAAAGACCGACGCGGGGAATAGCACGTGTGCTTTAAAACTATATAGTGAATATTGAAGACAATCACACATGAATTTAACTTGAAAAAAGACATGCTCTCCACCATCAACATACCAACCAACTGGAAAGGGGAAAAGGAATGTCGTCACCTCTACCATCAATGGTCGAAGAATAAGACTGTCACATACTAAGAAAGAAGAGGACCTCATTGTGAAGATTGATTCCTTAGACGATAGCCAGGCTCTACAAAACGAAACAACTACAACCGCCAATCCTTGCGAAGGCAACGATCGTATCCACCTTAGACAAAGATGAACAACCACCCAAAGAAGACGATGATACTTTGGACGACAACTGATCCATGAGAGGTAATGATTTGACAATTGTGTGTCTTAAGGGTTTTACACCCCGACCCTGAGACACCAGAGGGGATATAAAGAAGGTGATAGTTGTGAGAGCAACACAGAGACACAACATTAACTGTTACCAGATGAGAAAGCCAGTGAGAACAAAAAAGTGTAAGAAAAAGGAAAGCATATGATCCCTATCATTCCCGTGCCCAAAGAGGCACTTAAAAGAGATATGTGCAATCAGATGGGAGTTGATTGCCTTGTGAAAGAAGTAAACCTAAGAGGAGGCTTCATTCAAGTAGGGACACCATCCACATGTTAAATAGCTGTTGAAAAATCCAACTTTATCTATGATAGATATGGCCCTTTTCCAACTAGAGTAATAGAAGACCCATCAGCCAAATTGACAAGTTCTATACCCAAACAAGTTTTTAAGCAAGAAATATCCTAGTGTTATCCATCGTATGATCAGAAGCACCGTTATTAACAGTTCATTCATTATTGAATAAATGTTTACCTTCACTCGTCTTTGTAGCCATCCCATAATTCACAAAATCTGCATCATTTGTACTCTTACCAGAAATAGAGTTTTTTCTGAACATAGTCATGAATGTCTTTAACTTGCTTCTCTATCAGTTTCTTGCTATCAACAACCATAGTTCATTTGTTCATCTTCCTCTCTGAATGAAGTTCATAGCAATAATATATTCGATGATCAGTTTTCTTACAAGGAGCACATTTTTATCTCTCTAGTAGCCAATCTTTCCCCTTTACTAAGCAATGCAGACCTCTCAAAGGACAAGACATGTTCGTCTCTCATAACAACACAATGGTATTCTTCAGATTCAACTGCATGATATACCTCCTCAATGATGGAGCCTATCCATATTGTCAATAATTGACTCTTGGTGGCCTCAAAGTCATTGTTAAGACGACCAAGTAAAATAAAAACCCTTTGTTTTCAAATCTTATCCTAGAACTTCTTTTGATCAGTAGTAGTAGTCCACGTGTTGTTACATAATTGTAAATTTCTTCCCATTTTTCTTTCAATGCAATACAATACCCAGCAACAGACATATCCTATTATTTCATATTGTAAACCTCCCTACTCAACTTATACATCTGGATATCATGTTTCTTTTGCCCATACGCGCTCTCAAGTATGAGCCACTACTCTTTAGCAGACTTCTTTTTGAGCATCTGAGGTTGGATGTCAGGATATAACATTTATGATCCAATTCCTGCACTGTCTGTCTTTAACATACCACTGCCCATACAATTTGTCAGTACTGCAAGGGCCTTTTTATGCCCATCAATGTAGTATCCCCAACCTCATGAGGCTAACGTAACTTCCAAAGTCGTATACCATATCAATTAATTATTTTTCATCAATTTGATTGCCGTAACATGAGGCTGAACATTATCAATATTGAAAGTCACTATCTCTATGTTGTCTTCTTGAGCCATAGACAACCACAAGGAGGGCCAAACAAATACAAGACATAAAGAGAGATAGAACAACTCACAAGGACATGACAATAGAGAACCCACAAGGCTCTCTCTAGACAAAGACAAGGGATGAGTACCCACAGTTCGTGCAATCAACAATGCCAAGAAGGGGCCTCGCTAGGGCTTCCTTGGTGTGCAGGGGGGTGGTTGGAGGCTGGTATTGCTCTAATCCCCAATTGATTCGCCAGAAGGAGAGTCGCTGGAAGAAGGGGGATCTCAAGGGGGGAGGTAGGGGGTTTGTCCACAAGGGAGCTACCGGGAGAGGGGGAACAACACGCGGGTCACAAGATAACCATAAAGGGTTGGGGAGGGGGGAGGGTTAGGGCTGCACAACCCAAGGGGTGTGCCTGGTGGAGTGCGCCCAACCGGAGGGAAGTGCGCCTAGAGGAATGTGCCATCATGAGGGAGGGATTGGGGGGGGGGGAGTGCAGCTACGGTTGCACAAGGAGGGAGGTGCATCTCGTAGAGTGCGCCAACAGGAGGGAGAATGCGTTGTTGGGGATTTGTAGGGTTGGCATTGAGGGAGAGAACTACGAGCAGATCAAGGACTACAAGAACACGATATTCCAGTTGCAATGGAAGAAAGGATCACATCCTCAACGGCTCTGATACAATGTAGAAATCAAGCGAGACCAATCACCAAATGGAGAAAAAGATCTACGTGGAAACCCTACTATGTGGAAAAATCATGTGAGCACATAAACCCTAATCTCCCTCACAATGGAGATTAGAGCGCTCTTCACTAAAGTCGGAAATGAGGAGGGATGAGTACGTAAGTAGGCGGCATGTAAACTGTCCTTCATCCATGGAGCTGTTTACCCACACAATTATAGGATAACTCAACAAAATGTATGATTATATTTATGAACTGAAATAAATATATGAATAAATGCAAATTTTAGCGAGTATTAAAGTGATATCGGTATCCACGTCTACATTAAAATAGATACGAATGTCAAAATATATATAAAATGAATATGATAATATTACAAGTAAATTTATATTCTTTATAATATCTATATTTTTTTAAAAAGTATCGCTCAGGTCGTACCGGTGAATATTTTTAGATTTAGTTAAGCACCGTGAGAAAAAAAAGTGACTTCCATTTAGGACAAAACCGCCTTTTGGAAATGCCGCTGCTAAATTTTCTCAATTGTCGATAATGTGTAAGATGCGAGCAGATAAGGGAAGGTTTCGGTGCTGCGGCGACCGATAGCAACAGACACTCTTTCTCTCTAGCTCGCCCACTTTGTTCCTCTGACCGCAACGTAGATACGGGACGAGATGCACGCCAGCTCCCATCCATTGAGCAGGTCCGCCCTAAACCCCAGAACCCCTCGTCTCTCTTACTCCCCGAATCCAATGTAATCTTGGCGTTAATTGCTGGCCGCAGCTGCTGCTCGATCGGTTTTGCTTCTTCCCGTACTTCTCTCCTCCAATTGGAGCTCCATTACGGCAACGGGAGAGGCCTTGATGTTCTTCCCTGCAGCCGGAGGAAACCGAGGGATTCGGCTCGATTTGCCGTTGCCAGTTTATCCTCTGGTATTGTTGCAAGAACCCCGTTTTGTTGGATTGATCGGTTCTGCTTTGTTTCTTCGTTTAGTTTGACGAGAATTGGATGTAAAATGAGACCAATACATCGTAGCATTGGACTTGACCCAAATAGAATTCTATCAAATACAAGCAGACTTCAAGTTATCCTTTCTAGCGGATCAATCTGTAAAACACGGAGTTTAGTATATAGATTAATTATTATTAAATGTAGTATGCAGCAAGAAAGTGGAACTTCTTAATCTTGAAATCTTGGATCTAGATTAAAGGGGACTTAGCTATAATTGCATAGCCAATCAAGAAACTATGGTTAGATGCCCGCTGGAGATCAAGTGGTGGCGCCCGGTCCTGAGGTATTTTGCTGGATCACAGGAGGTGCACTGTGAGGTCAAGGTGGAGGGCCTTGCACTCAGGTGTCGAAGCCCCTCGTCGGTGAGGGAGATTTTCACTGCAGTATGAGAGGTTGTGGCGCTGGTGCAGGATGGACTGCGCTTGGATGAACCCACTAAATCTCGTTGTGGAAGTGGTGGCTTCACCTATGGAAATTTCGTTGGAGATGGTGTTCAGGGTTGGGTCATGCTGCTTTCTCGCTCTGGTTGTCCATCCTCCAGTCTGCCAGGGCGGGTTGCAACATTGGCTTGGGGGGGGGGGGGTGGATATTTTTCTTGGTTTTTTTGTCAAAGCTAAGGAAGCGCATGCCATGGATGTGAACTCGAATCATTTGGTATCCCCTTTTCGAGGAGATACACGTGATGATGACATTCTCATGGCTGATGTAGTGGTGGGCATTTGATTTCCCATTCCAGATTTAATTTAATTCAGTTCCACTTTTCTCTTTGGCGCTCATGGGGGTTTGTCTGCTGTGATTCCCAATTACTTTGCAGATTGTTCTTAATATCATTCCACGTTTTGTTTTCCCCCATCGACTGCATAGTCGACGATTCTGGCGAATCTGACTACAACCACTTTTCGAAGTTTTCTTTGGTCGGTCGTGCGGAGGAAGTAGTGAAGGCTTTAGCCCCTTGGTTCAGCAAGATCTTTTGGTTATCCACAGGGGTGGGGGTGCTGACAGCTATGGTGAGGTTTCCTTCTCGCAGGACTGTGATGTGCATCACTATGTTCGCAGGAAGATGAGAGAGGAACTTGGATCTGAGGAAGGGTGGGTGTTGAGGGTTTTTCAACACAAGAGACAGATGGTGGAGACGGTTTGAGAGATCCTGGACCTTTTGATGGGCATCACGTAGTCCGTTCAGGTGTTGGAGGCGACTTTTGCCTCAGATGATCAAGACTGGTAAATCTTTTCAGGAGCAGGTTGCTCATTTTGTGGAGCTTGAGTTGGCGGGGGTGCCATCATCTGGTTCCCTATGAAGTTTGTCTCTTGTGATGTTGGGAGGTTGAGGCAGCCCGAGAAGCGGAGAGATGCAGGTTCACTTCTGGATGTTTTGCAAGTGGACATGGTTTATTTGCAAGAGAAGAAACTGGTCGTTTGAGACCCTTTTCTATGGTGATTGGTCTCATGGGCCAAGATGTCTGAGTTTAGGGAAGTTCCTTATGTGAGCATTTTTGGTGGTATTCAGGTTGGATGGAATGAATATGTTTTAAAGCTAGTTGATGTTTTTGAGGCTAACTTATTGTCTGCGGTGCTGTTTCATAAATCAAATGACATGTGCATTTTGTTTTCCTCTTTGTAAGATCCTACCAGTGCTTTTGCTAGCTCAGACTTACAGGATTAGTTGTGATTGGCATTCTTGCAGCTTTTTGGCCTTCCATAGCTTATTGGCAGTGATTTCAACATCACTTTCTTGGTTGCAGATCGACCTTGGGATCGAGGTGGGTGAGATCTCGGATTGTCAGTTTATCTGGCCTTTGTGGGGGATCCCTCTTTAGAGATTTTAGATGCTATGAACTCTTGCTTTACTTGGTGAAGTCTTCATCGCATACGTATATTGACTGGTTCCTTGAGTTTAGTTAGCCTTTTGGGGATATTTTTGTTGGCTCCAGTCCTTTCCATTTGAGTGCTCTTGGTTATTAGTTGAGAGTTTTGGGGACCATGCGCTCTCTATTGGCAGAGTGTTCAGACCTCTGGGTTGACCTTTAGAGTTATGGTTGTGCGCCTTGGAGCTCTTTGCCAGAGTCTGATGAATTTAAAAAGGGAGATCCTATCTTGTAGGGAGGCGTCGATCTATATTGAGGCATTTAGGTTGGACCTTCATTGGGACACGAGGGAGCTGATGGAGAGGAAACAATGGTAAGGTTGGAACAACACAAGGTGCTTGTAGACTCTGGAGGAGGATAATAAGCGAGAGGTGGAGTAGAGACATCGTACATAGCATGCATGATTGAAAAAGGGATGTGAACATTTGTTTCTTCTATATGGTGGCCAATGATAGGAGGCATCATGACCTCATCCATTCTGTAGAGGTAGGATGCATCCAGGTCGACGATGAGCGACCAATTGGGGCTGCAATAGTCGGTCACTTCCACGAGGTGAGTAGGAGGGCTAGTTTGGCTGGTTGGGTCATGATATGCCTTGCTTGCATGAGTCTCATGCCTCAGATAACAACTATCTTCGACTGGAACATGATGGTTCTCTTGGATCAGATGTTTTTTTTATTTTTTTCTTCTGTGAGTTTTGGAAGCTGGTGGTGCTCAATATTGTGGAAGTTGCGGGGGAGCCATAGGTGGAAAATTAGGACTTTGAAAAGCGTTTTTTTGAGTAAAAGCACGGGGGAGCCCTCCCGAGGCGGGAGTCACCACACCAAGGCATTCATTAATAAGGTAAAGAGTACATCAGTTTGAAACTTAGAAATTATACAAAGCATTACAATGGACTACAACATTCTCAGAGTAAAACCGCTGCCCCTTGAAGATAGTATCATTCCTACCCAGCCAAATAGCCCACAGTGCGGCAAAAGGCTTGGAGACATCATCGGAAGACCCATGGCCGACCCGACGAATCGACCGCCAAAACTGATCAGCATCAAAGGCCCGGACCCACGTGAGCCCCAATGACTCCCAAACCTCTGTGGAAGACCTGCAACCAAAGAAGATGTGGTCCACACCCTCCAACTCGTCCTCGCATCTGTCACACCTTAGATCCGTCCCACCCATCCGTCTGCCTCTTCTCACCTTGTCACAAATACGACCTCTCCTCATACACCAAAGGAAAACCTTAACCCGCGTAGGAATCTTAGCTGCCCAAATCATCTTCACGTCAGCACACAGGTCTTCATCACGCTCCACCAAAGCCACAACAACCTTCCGATAGGCCGCCTTCACCAAGAACCTACCATCAGTCCACTTAAAATGGTCCGGGTTCCCCGACAGCTCTCCGGCAGGGGGAATCTCAGACAACATCCTCAAAAACTCCTCCAAACTCTAATCCGATAGATCCGCAAGGAACCTCGGAGCCCACGCCCCATCTTCGACGACCTCCGCCACCCGCGCTCCCCTATCAAAACGGCCAACGCCATCAACCGAGAGAAGCAGGAGGCCAGGGCCCCATCCCCCGTCCAGTCATCCAATCAAAACCGGAAACGGAGCCCATCCCCCAAAACCGGCCCAAGAAGCGGCCGAAGCACCGGAAGGACGACACGGATCCCAGTCCACAAGGAAGACTCATGACGCTTCCTCTCTGCCACCAACTCCCTAGTAACGCCATAAATCTTTCTCAGCATCTGTAAGACCGGCGAATCGGAGGAACCCCAAATGCGCACCACCCACTTGGCTAACAGAGCTTTGTTCATAGATTCCACGTCCCTAACACCAAGGCCCCCCTCTGCAACAGGAACAACCAGGTCCTTCCAAGCCACCAGGTGCAACCCCCTCTTTGCCTGTTTTCCATCAGACCAGAAAAAGGATCTCATCAAGGCCTCAATCCTCCTTCTAACACCAACATGCATTAACCTTGTCGAAAAGAAAAAAGTCGGGATGGCCGAAAGAACGTGCTTCAGCAACGTAAGCTTCCCACCATTTTTATTTTTCCTCCTCCCAAGAAGGACATGGCATGGTGCGTGGAGGATTTCTGTCATATTGCCCCCCTCCCCCCCAAATGCTATCTATCTCATTATGGTGAAGGTCCTCAATAATCAGCTCTGGGAGGTTTTGGATTCTATCATCAACACTTCTCAGACGACTTTCATTTCAATTAGGCATACGATGGATGTGGAAAGACATGAAAGATTTTTTTTTTGAAAGTCTGCAATTTATTTCTAACAAAAACCAAAAGCCAGGGAGTTACAGTACTATAACATCTTACCCTCTCTTACATTACAAAAGCACTACAACATCCAATCCTCAACCAGCCTTCTCGCAAAGAGAGGCACGTTCTCCTCATAAAATCTTTGTCTGGAGAATAACAATTAGTTTCTGCCACGCCAAATCGCCCATAGATAGGCCACTGGAAGAAGGCGATCCCTCCTTGGTCTTTCCATGTTCAAGTGAAACGAATTCCAGAAAGTTTGGAAGCCATCGAAACGACACCACGGAATCCCTGCATCCATCCAAATCCGAGAAACCACTGGGCACGCAAAGAATAGGTGATCGATCATGAAAGATGAGTTGTATTCCTCGTAGCCCTGGAGCTCTCTTATATAGGAGAAAAGCTCTAGGGAGAAATTACGTAAAAAAGACTGGAGAAATAGAAAAATACAAATAAAGACAATTATCTCAACACTTCCCCTCAAGGTGGAGCATATATATCAATCATGCTCATCTTGGAACAATAATGGTGAAAAGGACTCCTTGCTAGAGCCTTGGTAAACATGTCTGCAATCTGATCGCCTGAAGCTACGTGAGAGGTGGAAATAAGACCCTTTTGAATCAAATCACGGGTATAATGATAGTGTACTTCGATGTGCTTTGTTCTCTCATGGAAGGTTGGATTATTAGCTATGAACAGAGCTACTTGATTATCACATTTGAGGTGCATCGGAAGAGGCTCCTCAATAGCTAGGTCGGTCGGGACGGACTTGACCGACATCATTTCTATGCTCCCTTGGGCCATAGACTTATATTTTGATTCAGCATTGGATCGAGCAACAATTGTCTGTTTCTTACTCTTCCATGAAACCAACGAGCTACCAACGAACACAATGAAGCCTGAAGCAGACTTCCTGTCCATGGGACACCCAACATAATCTGCATATGCGCATCCAGTAATTGAGAGAGACGTATCTATTCTGAAAAGAATACCTGCACCTGGAGAAGATTTCAGATATCTCAAGATCATGTAAACCGCATCCATATGAACCTGTCTAGGTTACTTTATAAACCGGCTAACTCTGCTCACAACAAATGATATGTCAGTCCTGGTAATAGTAACACATAGCAACTTCCCTACCAGCTCTTTGTACCGTCTCTTATCCACCTCCTCAAAGTCATCATCATAGAGTCTAGCATTGGGATCCATTGGTGTAGTGGCAGCTCTGCACATGTCATGCCTGTCTCAACCAGAAGGTCAGTAACATACTTCCTCTGCGTCATAACTATACCATGCTGATTGCGTGCAAACTCAAAGCCAAGGAAGTAACGTAGCATGTCAAACCCTTAGTCACAAACTGTCGTCTAAGGAAATCCTTCCCTACTTGAATACCCTGTTCATCGCTGCCAGTAACAACTCTATCATCAACATAAACCATAACAAGAACAATACCCCTCTGTGTTATCTTAACAAAAAGAGAATGATCTGCAGTAGATCTGATAAAGTCACTCTGTTCAATCAGCTTTGAGAGTTTCTGAAACCAAGCTCTCAGACTCTGCTTAAGGCCATATATGGCATTGTGAAGTCAACACACCATACTGGACTCCCCCTCAGCAGCAAACCCCAATGGCTACTGCATGTAAACTTCCTCCTGCAGATTGTCATACAAGAATGCATTCTTGACATCTAACTGGAAAAGCGACTAATCACGTACCACAACAACTGTAATAAGAATCCACAACGTGGAGTGATGCGCAATTGGAGAAAAAGTTTCATGATAGTCCACAACATAAGTTTGCGTGAACCCACGAGCAATCAATCTGGCCTTTTTTTTTTTGAAAGTCTGCAGGTTAGGGGGTAGTACTCAGCGGTACCCCTCCCCATCAAAATTTATTCCAAAAAAAACAAAAGCCGGAGCTTTTACAAAATTATAGGATCTAAACCCCCCTTACAAAAGCATTACAGTACCACCGGCTCGGTGTTTCACAGTAAACACCCACTTGCTGCCTACAACAGACACACCTAGAGGAGCCTGTACAACATTCCACGTACCTCGGGACTGTAAAGCTTGCATCTCCTCCTCCATCGCTAGATGCCACTGGCTACTCTTTAACACCGTCTGATGGGAACGTGGTATCTCCATGGCTGACAGTACCACAACAAACCTCTGAAAATCCTCGGAAAGACGGCTCGATGAAACATGGGAAGCAAGAGGATGCATAATGCATGCACGCTTCTTCTTCCGTAGAACAATAGACACATCCGGGTCATCAATACTCGTAGAAGATGTAGCATCCTAGACATCCTGCACCTCAAGTTGTGCATGTACGTCACCATTGCCATCAGAAGAACTCAAATGCTCAGAACATGCCTTGGACTTGCTGGGTGATGGAGGAGGCACATGAGCACGAGGTCGATGCTGGTAGACCTGGGGAAAGAAAGTAGGTGTGGAAGGTGATGGTAGAGGAGGAGGTGGTGGTGGTGGCAGGTGGTGGTGATGGACCTGATGGTATAGTGGAGATTGTGGAGGTAGGGGCATATAGACCTCTTCCCCATCCTCTGAAGAAATGAGATTGTCACTTGTAGGAGAGAAGTACATAATAGACTAAAAAAAGGTGACATCAACACTAACGTAGTACCTTTGTCGAACAAGTTCGAAGCAACGATATCCCTTTTGGGTTTTGGAGTACCCAACGAAGACACATTTAATAGCTGTAGGAGAGAGTTTGTCAAGACCATGCGACATCTGATGAACAAAAACATTGAACCAAAGACACGATGCGTGAGCGAGAAAAGACCCAACTCGGGAAACACAATCAAGAAGATCTTTTCCCCTAAAATCGAAGAGGGCATACAATTTACCAGGTAACAAGCAGTTAGAATTGCATCATCCTCCCAATGCGAATGAGGAGCACGACTTTGAATCAAAAGAGTCCAGGTAACATCTAAAAGATGGCAGTGTTTTCGTTCAGCCACCCCATTCTGTTGGAAAGTATACGTAGAAGATGTTTGAAGCACAATACCATGGGATGCAAGAAATTTGGCAAGCTGAGTACTACAAAATTCCAAGGCATTGCCAGAACATATAAACTTGATTTTTGTTGAAAAATAATTCTTATTTCATTAATAATGGATTGAATAACTGGACCAGCATCAGACTTATTTTTAAGAAGAAAGACCCACGACAACCTTGAAAATTCATCAACAGCAACAAGATAAAATCTATACCCCTGATGATTTAGGACATGACTGACACCCCAAATATCAAAATGGATTAACTCAAATAGACTATGACTACTCCGACCCTGACGACTCTGGAAAGTGGACCGATGATGCTTCCCAAGCTAGCAGGCCTCACACTGAAAGGTAGAGCAAGGAGAAATCTGTGGAAGAACATGACACAACTTTTGCAGAGGAAGATGACCAAAACGAAGATGCCACATATAGGGAGACACAATGCCAGTGCAAAGAGAAGAGGCACCAGCATAAAGAGACTGCACCAGTTTGTAGAGGCCTCCTTGCTCACGGCCATAATCACCCTGTCTGTTAGAATGTTCTAAAACACAAGAGCAGATGGATCAAAATTAGCACGACAATGTAAATCCTTGGTGATTTGACTAGTAGATAGTAAATTCATGTAAAACTCATGAGTATAAAGAACATTCTGAAGTCTCATTGCAGGAGTTAATTGCACCTCCCCCTGACCAGTAGTGGGGGAGTGTGTCCCATATGCTATCACAACATATCGCTCGGACTGTGTTGAACCGTGTTAGAGTATTTGGTTGTGCGCCCTTTATGTTGTAGCAGGGTAAATGGATCCTGGAGAAGATCCATTTACCCCATCCATGTGTTTAGTCCCATACCACCTAGTGGTGGGACTTGGAGGCTCTGGAGAGGCTATATAAGGAGCCCAAGACCTCCTGTACTCATTGAGAAAAAGGTGAAGTATCCGCCCCTTTGAGGGCTTCTCCCGTGGTTTCATCCCGCTCCTCACGGAGTATCAGAGCGGGTTCGATTCTCGAGGGTTTTTTTCTATTCTTTATTTTTGTATTCGAGATTCGATTGTTAAATGCATTGTTCCCAAAGATCATTATTTTTTCAAGATTCGATTTTTTTTGAAGATCTACACAAGTTTTGGTTCAAGAATTCTTGGGTTTTTCGAAACCCTAAATACACATTTCCAGGCCGCATGACGGCACCTTCATCGTTGTATCCAAGTTCATTGAGAAGGTGCAGCAGGATATCAAACAACTTCAGATCCTCTGCAGCGATTCATTTGGCACAAGCCGCGAGATCCAGGCTACAGGCAAGAATTGACCCTTCAACATCAGGCTGTGAGATCCAATCGCGCCGTACAGGCTCCCAGGCGGCACACAACGCGTCCGAGTCCTGCCTCCTCGCTCTGACGGCGCGCGTCCTTCTCCCCCTCCGTTGCCGGGATTTTCATGTATAAGATCCGAGGTCTAGGGTTCAGATCTGTAACCCTAAGATATGTTAATGTCCGGCGGCATCGCCTGCCCTCAGCGGCACCTTCTTGCGAAGGTGATCGACCTAGTTGGATGCCTCCGGTCCGCGGCATCACGCAGCGGTCTCCAGTCGGCAGCAAGTCCACGACGATCCCAGGCAGCAGGCCCCCGCCCTGACTCCAGTCGGTCCTAGCAGACCAACCCATCAGGCGGTAGTCCTGCGCGCGCGACGCCATCGAGCCCTAAGGCCTCTCCATCGGACCACCCAGGCGACACGTTCCTCTGGCGAGCTCTCCAGATCCCAGGTCTCTGCCTCTCTTCAGAACCCAGGCGATCCAGCGGCCCCAGGCGCAACCCTCACGGCCGCCGCAACATCTGAGGCGAAGGCCCATCTTGCCGCCAGAGCTCTGCCTCCCGTTCCTCGCGCGCAGGCGGTGCGCAGGGACCGTGCGCGTGCTCCTTCTACACCTTGCCGCACAGGCGGCTCTCTCCCATGAGGCGGCGCGGAACTCCTCCATGAGGCGGCGCTTCTAGCGCACCCATTCTCTGGCGGGATCCTCCCAGGAGGCTCCTCCTTTCGCCTCCCAGTCGATGGCAGCGTGCCCTCCCGTATCTAAAGTGGCAGCATCTTTTTTTCCAGAAAGGGTTCCCCGATGGGAACCCTAATTACGATTGGAAAAGGAGGGCCCGATTGCTACATTTTTCAAAAAAAAAGAGTAATGTGTGAAAGTATTGGCCCAAGTGGGCTGCTGGCGTTTAAAAAAAAAGTGGGGCCGTTTTTGGCCGTGTATTAAAAGAGGGAGGGGGAAGGCAGCCGACATACAAAAAAAAGGAATGGGAGAATGAGAGTTGGGCTGAAGTAGGCCTTGTCAAAAAAAATATTGCATAAAAAAAGGAAGGAAGGTTGCAATTTTTTTGAAAAAAAAAGGCGCGTACACAGGAAAAAGCCGTACGCAAAGTTTATCAAAAAAATGAAAAGTCGAAAAAAAATGTTGAAACGGCTTAAAAAATATTTTCGAAAAAAAATGTGACGGCTTAAAAAAAATGAAAAGCCGCAAAATTCATGTTCTGTTTACCCCCGTATTATCTTGTCTTCTCCCAACTTGGTCAACGTCCATGTTTTCCGACAAGTATGGGAGAAAGGGGGAGTATATGTAGTCACAGGTCTTGTATTCCAGATGCAGATTCAGATTTCCAGACCGATCAGATTTCAGACTCTACGGTTCAGATCCAGTTTCAGACTCGACATCAGACATCTCCGAGTCTCCAGTTTTAGACACGTACGAGTGTGCGGTCATTGTCAGATGAGAATAAGTTGCCATCATTGTCCGTGGTCCCCATCATCCTTGTTGTTGTTCAGCCAGAGTTTTCATGTGAGCCATAGGGACTCCAGAGTAGAGGACCATTCCCTTGAGGGCAAGGGTTTTCATGTGGTATCATAGGTACACTAGAGCAGTGCACCATTCTCTGGGCCAGATGGGCGAGACCCAGTTCTCCGACGAGGAGACTTCAGGCGCAAGTTACAGACTCGATGGTCAGGTTCCGAGTCTTCAGTTGACTCACACCCAGCCCGTTCGTCCTCCTCACCTGCACGACATGAGAAGCAACGTCCTCGACTGCAGCATGTGCGCGTTGGGTTGATATTGTCCGTAGTGTCCTGTAGAGTTGAGTTAAGTTTCTTTCTGTTTGTCCAAGCTGAGCATTGCATGCTCCAGCTTGAGGGGGAGTGTTAGAGTATTTGGTTGTGCGCCCTTTATGTTGTAGCAGGGTAAATGGATCCTGGAGAAGATCCATTTACCCCATCCATGTGTTTAGTCCCATACCGCCTAGTGGTAGGACTTCGAGGCTTTGGAGAGGCTATATAAGGAGCCTCAGACCTCCTGTACTCATTGAGAAAAAGGAATGAAGTATCCGCCCCTTTGAGGGCTTCTCCCGTGATTTCATCCCGCTCCTCACGGAGTAGGGTTCCACGTAAAATCATGGTGTTCCCATGTTGATGTTTCTTGTTCTTATGCTCTGTTTATCATTCCGCTTTCGCTTCCGATTTATAACAAACTGAAAGCACTAAACTAACCTCTGTCACCACGGAGATGATGAGATGCACCTGAATCCATGATCCATTCTGAGAAGTCTTCCCTGTAACAACTAGTAAAGGCATATGCTGTGCCTGATGTAGATGCTGATGCAGAGGCAACTACCTCTAAGGATCCTGAGGGAGAGCTGGTTGATCCAGGAGTATGCATAATCTTCCTGAGTCTTGCCACTAGTTCGTCAAATCTCTGATCAAATG
The DNA here is from genome assembly GCA_037367405.1 of Ottelia alismoides. NCBI lineage: Eukaryota > Viridiplantae > Streptophyta > Magnoliopsida > Alismatales > Hydrocharitaceae > Ottelia > Ottelia alismoides. Next base: position 1,256,081 of record JAZKJV010000164.1, read on the forward strand.
CAGGTCAGGAACTGCTAGCCTGCTGAATCTGTTATGCAACCCATGCTGAAGCTGAGAACCCATGCTTGGAATAGCATGTTTCCTCATAATGATATGGACTGTGACAATAAGTACAAGGCTGACGAGGGGGCCGACTACCCCCTCCCCTACCACGACCACCTCTACCACGAAACCGTGCAGGGCCTCCTTTATCGTGAGATGCTGCCATGGTTGAGGACGTCTGAGACGACTGAGTACCACCAGAAGAAATGGCGAGCCTACTCAACCTGCGATCAAGGTTCGAAATCTCGATTTCGATTTCGTTTCGGTCACCTCCAATATCGAAATTTTGCCGATATTTCTGGAAATTTCGACGATTTCGTTGGAAATTTCGGAAATGGCTCAAAAAGTCATTTTTCGACCATTTTTTTGCAAGTTAAGATCTTTCAAGTTATTTACAACAATAAATAGCTCACATATACACAATTTTATCATACATATTGCTCATATATGCCCCTTATATCGCATATATCGGTCATGTCGATCATATCGATCATTTCGCTGTTAAGGCTGGTTATTGATGAATACATATTGGAAATGGATTCATTAAATCCAAGTTCTTAAAACAACAATAGCTAACAAATGCGTACTTATATCACACATATCTCTCATTTATATGCCTTATATCGCACATATCAGTCATATCGGTTATTTCGTTGTTAAGGCTGATTATTGATTGGTACATATTGGAAATGGATATAATTAAATCCAAGTTCTTAAAACAATAATAGCTAATAAATGCACACCTATATCACACATATCTCTCATCCATATGCCTTACATCACACATATCGGTCATATCGGTCATTTCGTTGTTAAGGCTGATTATTGATTGATACGTATTGGAAATGGATATCATTAAATTCGAGTTCTTAAAACAATAATAGCTAACAAATGCACACTTATATCACACATATCTCTCATCCATATGCCTTATATCGCACATATCGGGGCATATCATTGAGCTGACTGATAGATATTGGAATCGAAATTAAAATAACTAAGTTAAAAATACTTATAAAATGTCTTTTTGTTCCGAAAAATAGATGAGTATTTTTATTCTAAAATGTAGATAATTATTAATAAGACAATGTTTAGTTCATAGAAATAACGATCATAGACGCAGTTCTAGTGAATTATATATATAATTATAGACTTACAACAAAGATGATATTTTTTACAAAGATAAAAGACAAAAGGAATGAAGCAAAGAAGCTATAGCGGATCTCTAGAATCTATAGAGTTGTGTTCATCTCTATTTGCAAAGGGAGGTGAAGCTCCCTACGTTGAAGAAACATTGTATGCATCCCCCCTGTTGCACCATACCCCACCAGAACGGGGGTCTCACTGCCCGGTCAGCGAGCCTGGGGGGATGGTTGGAGGGGGGGGGGCAGGTTGGCCCCCCCTCGCGGGGGTGCGGGGGCATTGCCCCCGACCCGAAACAAAATATATAAATCATGATGTGTTTTGATATAGAGAATCGGTAAATACTAAATAGTTAGTAAAATGATTAATATCGTTGATTTACATAGGTATCAGTGAAATTTCGCCCATATCGGTTGAAATCCAAGAAATTTTGAACTGAAAACGTGAATTTCGACCGATATGGGTCGAAATATCACCAATATTTCGACCCATTTCGGTCGAAATCCGGGAATTCGATATATATAGGTGTTTCGAAAGACCCTCCCTGTCGAAACCGAAATTTCAACGAAATTTCGCGAAATTTAAGACCATGCCTGCGATATGCCTCCTCCATCGGAGGTATTGTGGCATCAGTAAGAATCTGTGCTCTAGCTGCATCATACTCTAGGACGAGAGCTGCTGGGAAAACTCATGTCATCACCGAATCCCTATATGCCTTAAGCTGCTCTGGTGTAGCAGTCCATGGAATGTAACCATGTAACCTCTCAAACATACCCCTTAGAGAAATGTAAAGGGTATGGAGAGAACAATCATTCTGTTTCAACGTCAATATGTCGCGCTAAAGTTGCAGAATCTTAGACTTGTTCTTCTCTGGAGAATATGTAGCTGCAAGAATGTCCCACATAGTCTTCACCATGGGATGACTCGATATGTCATTAGTTATCTCCATGGAAACTGTTCCAAAAAATCATACACATGCATAAACATCATCTGCCTCTCATGAGGCATTTACCCTAGACTTGTTAACATGCTCCTCTTGTGTGAGAATATGCTTCTTGCTATTACATTGCATTAGACTCATGAACTGCATGGCCCACAATTCATAATTCATTCCATCCATCTTTACAATGGGTGCTGGACCTTTGAAGGCACCCAAGGATGGAATCTCTGCTTTGTTGTCTGACATGCTGGCAACAATCTCTAAGACTGGGTTGCAAACTATAAGAATAATGTTTACACGAACATATAGGAAGATGATTGCGGGTGTAGACTTATACCACAACCACTTTCATTCTTTGGTGACTCCTTTGGGTGACTAGGGTGTTTTAGACAGTCACGCTACACCGTAGGAACCCGAGTGTGGATTCCGAGGCAACTGAGAGCAGCCCTAGGCGACTGCTTTTAGATGGCAAGCCATAGCGGTGCACAAGCAGGAGCAGGGCCGCAACAACGTGTGAGCGCGTGAGGCGCGTAGACGATGGCGCAACACGTGCAGGGCGATGGCACACAGGCAATGGCAAGTGCGTGAGGTGCGTAGGTGATGGCCAAGCGCGATGGCGCATGCGCATGAGCGCGTAAAGCGTGCAAGGCAGCATGCGGCACGAAGGCGGGGGGGGGGGGGCTTTTGGTGGGAATGAGACTTTAGAGCATATGCTCCGATCTAGGACCGTGGCTCTGAACCATTTAGAAAGACGTGAAATATGAGTTGTATTCTGTTGGAGAAAATGATATTCGTACTAAACATGAGACCCTAGGGCTCTCTTATATAGGAGAAAGGCTCTGAGTTATACATAAAAAAAAGAAATAAGTAACAATCATAAACATTACGACTATCTCAACACTCCCCCTCAAGCTGGATCATATATGTCTATCATTCTCAGCTTGGAACAACATCTTTGAAAAGAGTCTTTAGTGAGGGCTTTGGTGAATATATCCGTCGCTTGATCTCCAGTAGAGACATGAAAGGTCGATATGAACCCCTTCTGGATCATATCTCGGGTATAGTGGCAAACCACCTCTATATGCTTGGTACGCTCATGGAATGCATCATTATTTGCAATAAAAAGCGCTGCCTGATTGTCACATAGAAGCTGCATAGGAAGATGTACCTCAACTGTAAGATCATTCAAAACAAACCTAACCCACATCATCTCTGTACTTCCCTGAGTCATGGCCCTGTATTCAGACTCTGCACTAGATCTAACAACCACTATATGCTTCTTACTTTTCCATGATACAAGTAAGCTGCCAACAAAAATAGCAAAGCCTGACGTAGACTTCCTGTCCTTAGGGCATCCTGCATAATCTACGTCTGCACAAGCTGTCACCTCAAGAGGAATGCCTTTGCCGAATATAAGATCAATACCTGGTGAAGATTGCAAATATTGCAAGATCATGTAGATAACATCCATATGAACCTTCCTGGGTTGCTCCATGAACTGGCTCACCTTGCTTACAACAAAGGCTATGTCTGGTCGAGTGATAGTGGTATAGAGGAGCTTGCCAACAAGCTCCCTATATTTCCTCTTATCTAATTCCTCCATGTCTTCATCATATAACCTTATGCTTGGATCCATAGGGGTAGCAGCAGGATTGCACCCTGTAATTCCTGTCTCAATTAGAAGATCTGTCACAAACTTAATTAGGGTCATTACGAAACCCCTCTGGTTCGTGGCAAATTGTAATATAAGAAAATAACGAAGATTACCAAGGTCCTTGATCACAAACTGGTGATCTAGAAATTCCTTGGCAGCCTTAATGCCATGCTCATCATCACATGTAATAATAATATCATCAACATAAACCAGAATCACAACAATACCTCTCTGCGCCTTCTGGACAAACAACAAATGATCCGCAGTGGATCGCACAAACCTTGGTTCTCAATCAATTCATACAACTTCTGGTACCAGGCTCTCGAACTCTGCTTCAAGCCGTAAATCGCCTTATGGAGTCTACAAACCTTATGAGACTCCCCCTCATTAGCAAATCCTGGTGGCTGCTGCATGTACAGTTCTTGTAGATCTCCATAAAGGAACACATTCTTGACATCAAGTTGGAAGAGATGCCAATCTCTAGCTACAACAACGGACAAAAGTATGCACGATGTTGAATATCTGGCTACCGGTGAAAAAGTATCCTGATAGTCCACCCTATAAGTCTTGAGTGAACCTTCTTACAACTAGCCTTGCTTTGTTACGATTTACAGTGCCATCTTCCTGATGCTTGACCGTAAAGATCCATTTGTATTCAACAACTGATGCACCTGGAGGACCAGAGACAACACTCCAGGTACCTCAAGATTGTAAAGAAGCTATCTCCTCTTCCAATGCAAGATGCTAACTACTATTCTGCATGGCTTCCTGGTAAGTGCGTCGTATGACAACAACAGATAGCCCCATGACAAATCTCCTGTATTCCTCTGACAGATGATCCAAAGAAACATGAGCAGCCAGTGGATATGTGGCACATTTCCGACGTTGCTTCCTCATAGCAATAGGAATATCAATATCATCCTCCTATATTATCACCCCCTCCTGTACAGTTTCCTGAGGTAGAAGCAATTCACCAGTGCCATTAGTAGAAACAATGTGATCAGTATATGCCTGAGGTGTACTGGATGATGGGGAAGTCGCATGAGCAGAGGGGTGTGTGGAGGTCTTGCGAACATAGAAACGTAGTAGGAATGGTGCCATGGTAGACGAAGGTGGAGGTGGTGGTGGTGGAGACGATGAAGACTCAACCAACAGTGGTGTTTGAGGTGGAGGTGGTGGAACCAAAATATCGTCACCAGAGTTGGCATTCGACAACCTGTTACCCATAGGAGAAAAATACATAATAGACTCAAAAAATGCGACATTAGCACTCACATAATATTTTCATCCTACAAGATCATAACATATATCCTTTCTGAGTACAGGAATAGCCCACAAACATACATTTGACATCTCTTGGAGAGAGCTTGTCACGACCAGGGGTGAAATTGTGAACAAAGGCCACGGAACCAAAGACCACGGGAGTAAAAGAGAATAGGTCCTTCTCGGGAAACACAATCAAGAAGGGAACCTTTTCTTTAATAACTGTGGATGGCATGCGATTCACAAGGTAACATGTAGTCAGAACCGCATAGCCCCAGAAAGAGTCAGGAGCCCGACTCTGAATCAAAAGGGTCTACGTGACATCAAGAAGATGACGGTGTTTGCATTCAGCAACACCATTCTGCTGCGATGTGTAAGCACATGATGTTTGATGAACAATACCAAGAGATTTCAGAAATTCAGATAAATGCAAAGTAGAGAATTCTAAGGCATTGTCTGTGTGAATAAACTTTACATGAGCCAAAAAAATATTCTTAACTTCAACAAGAAATGTTCAAATGATAGAATCGGTTTCAGACTTGTTCTTTAATAAAAAGACCCAAGATAATATAGAAAAATCATCCACAACAATCATATAAAACCTATGTCCTTGATGATCAGGAACACGACTAGGATCCTAGATATCAAAGTGAAATAATTCAAACGACTGACTACTGTGATGACTCTGGCTACACGGAAAAGAAGACTGATGGTGCTTCCCAAACTGGCACGCCTCACATGCTAAGGTGGTGCGAGTAAAGATCTGAGGAAGAACATGACACAACCTATGTAGAGGAAGGTGACCAAAACGAAGATGCCACATACAAGGGGAAACTGATCCAGATGGAATGATAGCAACACCAGCACAAGGAGGCTGGACCAGTCTATAGAGTCCTCTCTACTCACAGCCACATCCAATTACCCTGCCTGTTAGTATGTCCTGAACACGGAAGGAAATGTCGGGATATATCGACGATATATCACCGATATATCGATATCGACTTGGGACCGATATGGGTACCGATATGACGATATATCTCGATTTCCAAGCATTTTCTTCACAAAAGCTCATCGATATGGGGGATATTTCGACGATATATCGTCCAAATATCTATCGATACGATATCAAAACGATATCGATATCGATACGGCCTTCCATGGTCCTGAAATATAAGAGACGAGGGATCAAATATGGCACAACAATGTAAATCTTTTGTAATCTGACTAATAGATAAATGATTCATTGTAGACGTATTGATGGAGCTAGGTCAATCTCCCCCCTGAGCAACTATGGTCAGATGGACCCCATTAGAAATCACCACAGATCTACCAGGAGGGATAGCCCTGTAAGAGCTAAACTGATTGCGATCGCTGCACATATGATGAGAGGCTCCGAAGTCGACAATCCAATCTGTCACATCTGAATTGCTACAACTGGTAAGAGCATAAGCAATACCTGACGTAGTCGAGTAGTCTCTGGCAGCTACTGTGATATCAGATGATCTGGCAGTAGGGGTGGTCGGTGTAGTCATCATCTCTCTCAACCTGGTAACAATATTCATTTACCCATCCAGAGTTTAGTCCCACATCTACCAGTTTGGAGTTGTGGAGACTCAGTGGGTGCTCTATATAGACCCTCACACCCCTATAGTCAGATGAGAAAACGTAATGAAGCATATGGCGCTTTGAGGCATTCTCTTATGGTTTCATCCCGCTCCTTAGGGAGTAGGGTTCCGCGTAAAAATCTTTGTGTTCTTCATGTTTTATCTTTCTCTTCTATGCTCTGTTTATCATTCCGCTTCTACAATCCCTATTATCTAACATTGTATCAGATCGAGTTCGGTTCTCGTGGAGTTATTTTCTTTTATCATGTATTCGAGATTCGTTTTTTTCTGTTCTTGGAAATTGTTCGAGAAGAATATTATTCTGTGTTTTTTGAGTTCAAGATCCAAGTTCTAGGGTTCCAATCTGGAACCCTAATCTCTGTTCATGCCCAACCGCATCCTTGCAAAACCCAGTGGCAGTGACGACATCGACAATGGCAATCTGAGGCAGAACCATAGGCACGTGCCTCTTCCTCCTCAACCAAGCACCCGATCGCATATGGCGGCACAACTTCCTCCAGATCGCATTGCAGATGCCCCTTCAAAGATTCACAAGGTGGCTACGGGGGACCCTCCAGGCTCCCTAGCCGCATATGACGCTATCTTCTTTCTCGCATGTGGCTGGCAGCACCTCTTCCATGCTGCGACCCCCGCCCTATCGTGTGCGGCAAGCCTACTTCTCTCCCCTCCTGATGAACCCTAGTCACGCGACCTCCAGATCTCTGGCCTTTCAGTACTCTCGAAGATGCCGCTTGTGATCCCTCTAGCTGCAGTCCTAGGTAGCCTGCGATGACCTCCTTGGATCTCCAGGCGGCTGCTCTTGCTCTCCTACTTGGCGAGATCCTCAGGTCTAGGTGACCATCTCCCCATATAAGCATCGACGACGACGCTTCGATTTCCTCCAGCGACGTGAAGTTCCCCCATCGGCGACGACAACAGAGTGAGTTCACGAAGGAGGGCTCCAATTGGAACCCTAAAGTCCACTGCTTTGTTTAAAAAAAATTGTAAATGCCCCAAGTGAATCGGGTCCGCTTATTAAAAAAAAATATAAGAGCTCAACGGTGGGTTGGAAAAAGGAGAGCGATCCTGCGTTTGAAAAAAAAGGAGGGGCCACACAAGTTAAAAAAATGATGATAAAAAGGGGGTGTGTTTTCAAGAAAAAGGTGCGTATAAATAAAAAGCCGTACGCATGTTGGCAAAAAAAATTCTTCAAAAAAATGTGAGAAAAAAGGCCAGAAAAAATTTTTCAATGGCTTATTTGTAATGGTTTAACTGAAAAAAATTATTTTGATTGAGAAAAGTCGAGAAAAAAATTGGCTTATTTGGTTTCTTGTTTTCTCCCCATTCTTCATGTCTTCTCCCAGCTTGGTTGATGTCTTCATTCTGACCAGTATGGGAGAAAGAGGGAGTATACTGTAGAGTTCTACAACATCAAAGGCATCATCACTCTGACGTTTCAGATTCCGGTTCAGATTCAGAGATCAGATTCTATAGTCCAGATGCTCATTCAGTTATTCAGACTCTACAGTTTCACAGTTGATATTCGGACTCGACGATTGGTTCCGAGTCCTCAGTTTCAGACCCGCACATGTATGCGGTCTTCATTCAGATGTGCAGATGTATGCCATCTTTTGTCGTGGTCCCCATCATTCTTGTTGTTTGGACCAAAGTTTTCATATGAGTTATAGGGACTCCAGAGTAGAAGACCATTCCCTATGCCATGTTGGCAAGGGTTTTGATGTGGTATCATAGGTACTCCAGAGTAGAGTACCATTCTCTGAGACAGATGGGAGAGACCCAGTTCTCCGATGAGGAGACTTCTTTCAGACTCCATTCTTCAGCAACCGTTGACTCCGACGAGGATTGCACTCTATGGTTTTTTAGTTCGACCCTTTTCAGAGATGGAGCAGTTGTCTACATGTTGTGGTAGGCCAGAGTACTCCGATGAGGAGACTCATTTCAGTTGCAATGATTCTGACTGGTGCAGTACAGAGCGCATTCTCTTCGACGAGGAGATTCAGTTGACTCACACTCCATCCTGTTCGTCCTCCTCACCTGCACGACATGAGAAACAATGCCCTCGACAGAAGGCGACAACAATGTCCTCGACAACAACGTTGAGTTAATATTATCTATAGTGTCATGTAGTGTGAATTGAGTTTCTTTCTGTTTGTCCAAGCTGAGCATTGCATGCTCCACTTTGATGGAGAGTGTTGGAGTATTTGTTATATGCGTCACATATATGGGAGATGGGTAAATGAATCTCTGCAAGATCCATTTACCCATCCAGAGCTTAGTCCCACGACTACCAGTTTGGAGATGTGGAGAGTCGGTAGGGTCTATATATAGACCCCCACACCCATTCAGTCAGATGAGAAAAGACAATGAAGCATATAGCCCTTTGAGGCATTTTCCCGTGGTTTCATCCCGCTCTTTAGAGAGTAGGGTTCCATGGAACAATCTTTGTGTTCTTCGTGTTTTATCTTTCTCTTCTATGCTCTATTTATCATTCCTCTTCTGCAATCCCTATTTTTACATATCTCAACATATTCCTCATAGCCCTTGAGCTCTTTTGTATAGGAGAAAAGCTCTAGGGAGACCACTTTTTATAAATTTGTGAGCTAGAGTTTTCACCTGGGCGTATCCTTCTCGATGTGGTTTCTTTAATGATTGGATTGCTTGGATGAAGAGGCGAGTGGCGATTACCTCTTGCTTGGTGTTGTTGAGTGGGCGATATTAGGGTGGCTTCTTTCATCCTCATAAGAAGGTCAGTAAGGAATGTTCTCTGGCTACTTTGTTCTTCGTCTTGGTGGTGGATGCACTCTAGCAGGTGGTTTCTCGAGTAGCAAACTTTGTGGAGAGGGGTTCATGAAGCAAAGGTGATTAGTATAGTGCTGGAGCTTTTCAGTGTTGTTTCGTACACCTCAGGGTTAACGGCAACCAGTTTATTTTGTCCCTTTTGGGATGGCAGAGGGGATCGAGGCATGCATGGCTGATTTGCTTTCTCGCGCCAATCACTCATGTGGGTCTACCTTTGGTTAGTGGCTCCCTGCATTAGTATAGAGAGGGTCAAGCACACTGGCAGTTTGGCGGGCTTTGTGTCTGTCCAAGGGGGTTCAGAGTGCTATTGAAGTCAATTTTTTTCTGCGATCTCAATTTTCATTTTGTCCTCCCGCTTGCTCCATGGAGGGGGTTCAAGGACCTTTTGAGGTGTTGATGTGATGATTTTTCTAGTTGGGTTTGGAGACTTATAGAACATCTCATCGGTAAGGTGGAGGGTGGTTATGTTGTTTAAGAACAACGAGATCCTGGGCCTTCATAGCCTGGAGGCATTAAACGGGGGCACTTGCCAAGTGGGTTTCTTGTATTTGGGTAATGGTTCAGACTTTCTTTCTTCTTTGATGAGGGAGATCTATTGGCATTTCCTTGTAGTGTTGGCTAGTGCGTGTCCCTTCAAACTTTTGGAGGGGGGTCTGTTCAGTTCTTCCCAGATTTCCCCCTCATTGAAGTCTGCTTTGGGGAATGATGGTGCGTTGTGCTTTTGGTAGACAATTGGTCTGGTCAGGGGTCTTATTGTGCCAAGATTCTCCATCTGCATGCATTGGCTATGGAGCCAAGGATGATGATTGGGGAGGCGTGGGGGCAACATGGCATGGTCTCCCTGCTTTCGTTTTTGTCTTTCAGAACAACAGGTGGCCGAGTTCGTGGATCTAACATAGTCCATGTATCTCTTGGGGGTGGGGAGGTCCCACAGCTGGCAGAATTAGTGGACATGGGCGGATGACACTTTCTCGGTGAAGAAGGCGTACAAGGTGCTCTATGCATCACTTGTGTCTGACCCTGTGATTGCAATGCCGGAGCTTGGTCAGTTTTGGAGCCGGAGGATCCCTTGCCAGGACAAGGTTTTCTTGTTGCTACTCAGGAGGGACTGGAAATTGACGGGCGCCCGGAGGGTCATAGATCTGTTTACCCTATCTGCATATAACTTTGCACATCACTACTTTGTCCGCTAAAAGAAAGAAACAACTAGATGCCTGCCAGAGGAGGCAAGGTCATCATTCACATGGTTTTTCCTTCTCACGAAAGAAGATTTCCACATAAATTATTTGTCCTTTGTGCATATCTGATCAGTTGTTTCTTTCTACATATATTTCTGGGCCTAATTTTTTTGTCCTTGCGTATGTTGCAATTTTTAAGAATGACTTCCCACAATGCTGAAACATACCTACCTGTCATAATATGTATATCATGTACTTGCAGATCCACTTCTTGTTCAGGCAGCCAGGGGAGAAATTGTTAGTAGGCCTCCAGCATGGATGATGCGTCAAGCTGGGAGGTATATGGCTGTATACAGAGAACTTGCAGAGAAACACCCGTCCTTCAGAGAGAGGTCAGAGACCGTTGATCTCATAGTGGAAATTTCTTTGCAGCCCTGGAGAGCTTTCCGTCCTGATGGGGTCATAATTTTCTCTGACATCCTTACCCCTCTGCCTGCTTTTGGCGTCCCTTTTGATATCGACGATGTAAAAGGGCCAATTATTCAATCTCCCATTCAATCTGAAGAAGGATTAAAATCTCTTCATTCCATTGACTTGGATAAGCTTCACTTTGTTGGGAAGTCACTAAGTATCTTACGCGACGAGGTAAGGACATTAGCACATATAACGTTATCATTTGTGCCACATGCTCCTTATTTTAAAGTTTTCCTTTAAGGATGACAACATTTAAAATCCCCTCCCCTTCAACAAGATATTGATGATAAATGGCTTCACTCCCCAAAGTTCCATTTTTAGGACATAATTGGAGCCATCATGGCTTTTTATCATGTAGATTGAATATCGATCTTTTTACCGACTACATGATCATATTTCCTGTTTGTTGTATTGTTCATGTTCCCATGCAAGTTACTTGACTTGTTTGTCCCAACTGTTATTTGACTAAAGAATTAGATATGGAAAATATATCGGTTCCAAATTTTTCAGTCTAGTTCAAGTCATAATGACGTTTTTTTTCTACTGGAACTGGTGTCTGCACATAATTAATTTGCCTCGCAACATACACATCCATGATCTTTCTTGTGCTTTAGATCCAACAAGACTACCATGCTGAGTATTTACTCTCCAAACTTGATGTTTGTTTGGTTCCACATTTCAGCATCCAAATTACGACTTCTGCTATTTGAAATGCAAATTGCAGGGCCAAACATGGTCTACGTACTGTGCAATGTGATTTTCCAATGCGGTAAGGGGAGAGGCAATGTGGTGGGGAGCTGCTTCCCCACAACAGCGTGCTATGTTTGCAATGGTTTCTTTTTCTTTTTCATCTTTTCCTGAACTTGAACCAGACATGAAACAAAACTTTTTGATCAAGTATGTAACATTTAACCATTATCTTACAAATTATATATACAACTAGTAGTTTACATGATGGTTACCCAAAACCTCGTACCATTTTCCAACAGCTCTCAGAATCCTCTCAGTTACCTAGGTTTTCAAAAGGATCAAACGTTGAACCAAAAGCACCCTTATTCTTACATCACCCCCTTTCTAAGATTTATGATCCAACTTCTTGCACCTTAAAATTGAGCATGGTGGACGTTCTCAGAAGATATCCAGACCATGTCAAATGTTTATTTTATTTTCTCCTTTGCCATAACATTTTTTTTGAGGAGACTAATTTTGATAACTTGTTAAGTTTGGACACAATTGGATTTATTGACTACCCCGAAAATGTTTAATTTCAAGTTAAAGTACCTGTCTTATACTTTTATTGCCGCACCCCACATTTTATGAGTATTTCATGTAGGACTGCGTTGGGATATTACAACCGCCTCTACTATTCATAATGTCCTTGTTGCATCATGTTTTAGACAATTTTTCCAATAATAGTTTCAGCTGAACATTCGGGTTAAACTTTTCCTTACTTTTTGTAGAGATGGCTACACCTTTTGGATAATCTTTCCATTGTTGGGGGGATGGTGGCTCGTTATCAGGAAAAAATAGCGATGACTACAAGTTGGATTTGGGCATCACAATTCAAAATGTTTAAACCCAAGTTATCAAATAGTGATCATCCATTCTTATACCCGTTCTACTTTTTGTGGATATTCTATGTGGGATTATATTTGGGATGGTACAAATCTGGATTGAGTTGGCAAAGGGCAATCGTTTCTCTCATTTATTTCATGTCTAATAAAACACCTAAGAGACCATATATTTACTGAAAGCACTGTAAGGTGGTTTAGCAATGAAATTGAAAAAAGAGGAGCATGGAAATTGATAAATTATTACAAGTTCGTGCTCCAATAAATAAAACTAGTTAAATTGAACTGAGAAAATATTATCATGTATGCTACATAATAACTTCCATGCCCTCTACATATTAAGCTTTCTAACTGGTAGGTAAAAGGACAATTCTACATTTCCAAAACCACAATTCAAGCCTTGTTTACGTTACATGAAAAATATATTTGATTATGTTAGGAAATAGAGAATGCGGAAGCGGAATGATAAATAGAGCATAAGATCAAAGAAAGATAAACATGGAACAAGAATTTTACGTGGAACCCTACTCCCTAAGGAGCGGGATGAAACAACGGGAGAAGTCCTCAAAGGGGTGGATATTCTATTGAACTTTCTCACTGACTACATGGGTGTGGGGCTCTATATAGCGCCCATGGAGTTTCCACATCTCCAAACTGGTAGATGTAGGACTAAACTCTAGATAAGGTAAATGGATCCTGGAGAGATCCGCTTACCCATCTCCCATACATATGACGCATATAACAAATACTCTAACACTCCCCTCAAGCTGGAGCATGCAATGCTCAGCTTGGACAAACATAAAGAAACTCAACTCATGCTACATGACACTATAGACAATATCAACTCAACACGCACAACTGTCGACTGCTATCGAGGACGTTGCTTCTCATGCCGTGCAGGTGAGGAGGACGAATGGGATGGAGTGTGAGTCAACTGAATCTCCTCGTCAGAGAGCATGTGCTCTGAACTTCGCCTGTCAGAGCTACTGCAACTGAAATGAGTCTCCTCGTCGGAGTACTCTGACCTGCCACAACATGTGGACAACTGCTCCATCTCTGAAAGGGCCGAACTGAAAGGTCGTGGAGTGCAATCCTCGTCGATGTCCACGGTCGTTGGAGAATGGAGTCTGAAAGTCTCCTCGTCGGAGAACTGGGTCTCTCCCATCTGGCACAGAGAATGTTACTCTACTCTGGAGTCTCTATAAACCACATGAAAACCCTTGCCAACATGGCATAGGGAATGGTCTTCTACTTTGGAGTTCTATGGCTCACATGAAAACTCTGGCCGATAAAACAAGAAGAATGATGGGGACCATGCCAAAAGATGACAAACATGTGCTCATCTAAAAAGATCGCATACATGTACGTGTCTGATCTGAAGACTCGGAACCAATCGTCGAGTCTGAAACTACGCATTAAACTGTGGACTAGGAATCTGAATGTCTAGTCTGAAACTTACGCATGGAGAATCTGATAACATGTAGAGTCTGAACAACTAGCTGCTCTGGAGAATCTGTCATCTGATAAGAAGGCCTGTGACTCTACACAATACTCCCCTTTTCTCCCATACTTGTAGGAAAATCAACATCGAAAAAGTCGGGAGAAAACAAGATAATGGGGAAAAACATGAAAACACTTACCCGATAATGATTTTTTTTGGCTTTCTCAATCGATCATTTTTTATCATTTTTTTGAAATCTTTTTTTTTGAAACATTTTTTAAGCCGTTGATTTTTTTATGGACTTTCTTTTTTTTGTTTTTTTTGCAAATATGCATACGGCTTTTTTTGCACACACCTTTTTCGAAAAACAATTTTTTTCCTCGCCCACGTTGGGCTCATTCTCTTTAACACCTTTTTTTTGAAGCCAATCGACCCAACTTGGGTAGAACTACAACTGTGGGCCGAACACAATAGAATTTCTTGGGGCCATTTTTTTTAAACATTTTAATACTGGGCCTACCTTTGTTTCCTGACCAACTCCCCCTCCTTTTCTTTTAACGCATGACAGACCCCATTTTTTTTAAAATTTAGGTTCTCAGTGGGAACCCTATTCATGAATGCCCCCTAGCGATTGGGTTTTTTTGTTACGCGTCGCCCCGGAAGATGCGCGCTAGGAGACGAGACGCGGGAAGGAGCTACCTCAGAGGAAGCCCGCCACCGACTAGAAATTGCGGCATGAAGGGGTGCCTCTTGGAGATCTTGCTTCAAACAGGGGGCTCGGTTGATGTAGGAGGGGTGCTGCCGGGAGGCTCTGTGCGCGAGGAGCGGCATAGCTGGAGCAACCTGGAGGGCTCGCCTGCGAGTAGAGAGGATCCGGAGCGAGCACACGACGATGGAGGAGTGGAGGCGGCGCGGTGGTCCTTCGTCGCCTTGCAAGAGGGGCAATCTCCAGATCGCCTAGATCGTCTTATGGACTGGGGAGTAGCCTGGCATTGTTGCTCGTGCGGCCGATGGCGTTGGAGCATCGTGCGCCGATGCCAACGCGAGAAGAGGGCGATTATGGGAGAATTGAAGAAGGTAGCTACCGCCGAACGACGCTGCTTGTACCGCAGCGCTGGAGCACCGCCTGGGGGGTTTCGTTTGGGGCGGTTCTTTACTTCTTCCTCTATCTTTGTGCGGCAGAGATATCCTTCAGATACGAAGGATTTGCATGTAGATCAAGAGAGGACTCATCAGCCATCGCCAGGGGGTTCATTGGAACCCTAGAACTTTGAATATAGAGCATGAAAAACCTTGAATGCTACTGGGAGCAACTGGATCTGAATCTTTAGAAACCATGATCGGTGTTGATAAGGAATTAGGGTTTCGAAAAAACCCCTACAATTTCCTTGAATGATCACGAACTTGAAATATACAGAATAATAATCTTTCAACAAGAACCAATGTTGCAAAAGTCGGTAGTCGGTACTCGGTCGGTTGGGTCACTGACTAAGCAGTAATCGGTAGTTGGACGACTAATCGGATTTAGTTGGACTTTAATCACCTTTGAATTTTATGATTATTTTAAATATATAACTCATTTTTATTCATATATTTACATAGATTTTGTACATTTTTATACTACCATTATAAAATAAAGAAGTAATTGAATTTAAATAAAATATTAAGCATGTTATAATAAGTTTGCTTGTAAAAAAAATTAAAAAAACATGTTATCTCCAAGCAAAAATTAGTCGATTAGTGTACCTAGTCGGAATTAGTCGGTACCCGGTCAACCACCCCACTAACTAGACTAGTCGGACCTACTAATCAAGCCAGTCGGGCGACTTTTACAACACTGACAAGAACAATCAAGAATTGAGACTGATAATCGAATCTCGAACAAAACTATAAAATAATGCTCGAGAATCGACCCGTTTTTATACCATTTTAGAAAATAGAGAATGCGGAAGCGGAATGATAAACAGGGCATAAGATCAAAAAAGATAAACATAGAACAAGATTTTAAGTGGAACTCTACTCCCTAAGGAGCGGGATGAAACCATAGGAGAAGCCCTCAAAGGGGCGGATATTCTTTTGAACTTTCCCTCTGACTACAAGGGTGTGGGGCTCTAGATATAGCACCCACAGAGTCTCTACATCTCCAAACTGGTAGATGTGGGACTATACTCTGGATGAGGTAAATGGTTTCTGGAGAGATCCATGTACCCATCTCCCATACATACGATGCATATAACAAATACTCCAACAGATTAAGTTAGCCCCAATCTTGGCCACACGTATATACTAATTAGGAATGTAGGTTAACCCCTTTGCATAGTATGCAATTCTCCAAAGTTTTCCCAAAAAACCAAACTAGCTCATTATTGCAGCACCTATGACTAGTACTCGAGTTTCTCATAGATACCATCATTTGCCTCATTCTTCAAAACATTGTCTGTTACTTTTTAGTAAACCCTAACTCCAGGGGTATTCTGGTAAACTCATTATAAGAGCCGCATCCACTATAACCCTAATTTTAAGTCTCCACTTATATAAAGATCCATAAGGTTCTCTCTCTAATCAAGCAATTTTCATTTTGATTATCAACTTAGTATCATAGCAATTATCCAAACCCTCTTCTCCATGTCAACCCCCCACTCCCTCACGTCCCCTCTTCACCAAGTCGTCGTCGTTGCCCCTCATTGAAGCAGCTGACACCCCCTCCTCATTCTTACCACCACCCCTCCCTCTCACGTCGCCCCCTCCCCCCTTACGCTGCTGCCCCTCCTCACTTTCTCCTCATCCACGTCACCACCAGCCGTGTGCACCCCTTCCCCATACGTGCCACCTCTCACTTTTTTCCCATTAAATAACCATCCATCGTCACCATTTGACCTCTCTTCAATTATTCAACCCTCACGAGCTTCGACGCCTTAGCCCCCCCGAGCTAACGCTTGCTCTCCTCGTATTTATACCCCCACGGTTTTCGTTGCCCACTCTTCGATGACCTTTGATCATATCCACCGTAGTAGATCTAAATGTTCATTACATGTTGCATTCCTTTACAAGCATGCCTCGAAGTAACATGCCAGGGATACGAGGGACAAAGTTCCCATCTATCCTCATTCAATCAATCCCCAAGTTTGATGAGACCAATTACCCCAAGTGGTTAGGAATATTCTTGATGATCGTGTGAGGATACAACAACAAGCATATTTTGCTTGAGTCCGGACGTGCTACGAAAATAGGAAAATACACTACATGGGCGAAAGATGACATGATTGTAAACTCTTGGATTGTGGTTAGCATTGTCGATTGGATTGTTGATGAGCTAGTTTACTACATGATTGCTCATGGCATGTGGACTTAGATGAAGGCCATATATGGACAAGACGCAGTTCAACATGATGAATCTCAAGCATGCAGGTCGTCCCCTTGTTGAGTGCTTCTCTCTTGGAATCTTTGTTCGAAAGATGTAGCGCTTGCGTTCCAGGATATACATTCCCTACACAGAAGGAATACCACAAGCACATAACAATTATGGTATTATTCGGATTGTCTACTATTGAGGATACCTACAATACCCTGAGCTGTCAAGTAATCTCACACACCAACACTGATAGTGATATCCATGGTCAGATTACTGCATTTGGTGCCTCATATGGGCAAGGAAGCTGTGACCTATATAGGAGTGGTGGTTGTGGTCGCTCCATACCAGGCCAAGGACATGGCCTCGTCTAATGTACTTTCTACCACAAAACAGGAAACTCTGAGGCTGTCTGCTACAACAAGCATGGTTATCCCACTCCTACTGCTCGAGCTATTACTATCGGTGTTGTAAAAGTCGGTCGACTATTTCAACTAGTTTAGTTAGAGTGGTGGCTGACTGACTATTGACTAATAGGTTAATAATTGGTTAGTCGACAACTCAGCCTGATTAATTAACAAATAAAGCTGACTAGTCGGCTGATTTTTGCTTGGAGATGCCTATTCTTGTTTTGTTTTTTTAAAGAACTTAATTTAATATGCTTAATATTCCATTTAAATTGAATTTATTTATTTTATTTCACTATGATAGTATAGAAAATGGTCTGGTGGTAGTGCAATGTGCCTACAACCCAAAAGATCAGGGTTCAAATCTCTTCTTGTGAGTGTTACATTAGGTAGCCGACAACCAACATAAAAAATGGTCGGAATCTTCAACATGGATTTAAGTGAGAATCCATACTATGATGTAGTGCTCATTTTCGACCATCCCTACCATTTGAGGGACCTCTAAAGTGAACAAGGTTGCATAGCATCATCGAAAATTCCTCCATATGATGGTCAAAAAACGTGAAGTGAAAGTGCAACACTACTCACCATTCTCCCATGCAGTGGCCATAGTACCGTTCCAATCATTGGCAAGTGCCTGGAGTGATGATCATATAATTGTCCATTGGATGTCTGATCATCTCTCCAGAAGCGAAACGTAGCTCTCATTCCATAACCATCGGAAATACCTTACAAATCACCCTCTAAAATGTCGATTGTAAAGTAGTCAAGATCGGGTTCACATCAAACTCATATTAGCATCGTATATATCTCGCAATAGCTTAACAAGCAAATCATCCCTATTCTCTTAGATCCACATAATCCATTTCGTTAAAAGAGCATGATTTAGCTCTTTTAACATGTATATACACACGCATATACACACAAAAACACAAATCTTTCTAACATGTGTACCAAATAGATGCATTGCAGAGCTTGTGTAAAATGTATGTTTTACGAGACAAACAAATCAATCAACATCAAGGAACTGCGTAGCATTCATAAGCACAATCTACATCCAACCTAATAGTAGGAATATAGTAACAGTCACAAGACTTGGAAGGGTGCTAAAAACCTAAAACTCATACATCCACATGTACTCTTTGTAGTAGAGAGAAGCAACAAGAAAGAGAGCCCGAGAAATGATTAAACTTCTATTGTCTTGTGAGATAAAATAATGCAATGTATTGCAACAATATGTAAAGCTCAAAAGTACCCCAAAGTGACCAAAATTAGGTGAAAGAATGCCTAAGAGGTCAGGAGGACGAATTTCTATGAAACGTGACCAAATTCCACCTTTTCTGTTTTTCAATCAAATTTCGATTGAAATGGGCCAAAATTCCATCGAAATGGACGGAAATTCCACTGAAATGAATCGAAATTGACTGGAATGGACTAAAATTTGACCGAAATGGCCCAAAATCCGAGAAAAGGAAATGCTACAGGGTTTCGATTTCGGTCACTTCCCGAAATCGAATTTTGACCAAAATTCGGTGGAATTTCGACGAAATTTAAGGCCACGATTAATCTCCAATCCTGAAATTGCACCGAAAAATTCCAACATAGTGGACATACGACATGCCTCTCGTAAACTACCCTCTTCGAAGAATATTGTGTCATATGCGTACTGCAACAAGGGATTGAGATGTCACCACGTGTATATCATGCAATTTATTCTATAGAGGCTCCTTTCTTTGCAAGGATAGATAGTGTATTGGCAATAATCACAAAGACATGATGCATTAGGGGGTATTCCTTATAAATCCCCCTTTGGGGCTGCAAATAACCAGCTTCAGGATTTCCATTCACTAATACCGAGAACAAGGTGGTCGTGATACACTGCTTCATCCAAGATACCCAAGCGTCTGGGATTTCCCTCTTCCTTAGCATGCTCCAAATAAATCTCCAATTAACACTGTCCTAACTAATCTTCTAGATAAGACCCTTTGTTAGATGTCTCTTCCAATCTGTATGACCTTCACCGAAACATCAACGTACATTCTATGATAAATGCGGACTATAGAGAGAAATGATACAATGAAGTACTCGTTGGAGTCGATTAGCAAAAACCTTTGTCAGGATGAGATATATGCCATCAGAGAGTGTAATAGGCATGCAGTCTTCAACGCTGGTGGCAACATCTCCTTTGGACAATAGGAAAATCAACGCTCTATTTAAAAGTTCAACACCACTATTTCCTTTCTAAAAGTTGTCAACCAACCCCATGGTATCCTCCTTAATGACTTCCCAAAATAATTCATAGAAAATCACAGGGAAGCCATTCGGACCTGGTGCATCTTACCCATTCAGATGTGTCAAGGTTGCCTGGATCTTGCCCATTTGGATTGCGGAAGTAAGATCCTAATCGTGGGTGTACGGTATCTTGGCAATATTTCTACCCCTCCAACTCAAAGGTGAAAGGACCACGTTTGTGTACTCTTCGAAAGAATCGATGATAACTATACTGATCTCACGATCACATGTCACTGTCTCGCCATTAAAATCAACAACATGAATATAGTTATGACATCTTATGGAGCTCGCCATAATGCGAAAAAACTTGGTGTTCACATCTCCTTTAAGCCAATGTTGTCGGATCTTTTCGTCCTTAGAACCTTAGTTTTCTTGTCCTCTTCAAGGCATGGAATTAAATTTCACGATATTTTGACGAAATTTCGTCAAAATATTGGTTTCGACGGGTCTGGCCTTTCAAAACTGGTATATATCGATATCCACGGTTTCGAGCAAAATCTCACGAGATCTCGACGAGATTTCGGCTCAACTCGAGATATCGGCCGACAGAGGGAATCTTGCATTAAAATATTCACTGAGATGCCGATATATACTGAAATTTCGGTCGAAAGCATCACATTTTGACCGAGTTCAGACAAGCATCTCCAACTTCCTTCAAGCTCTTCTTCCTTCGAGGTAAGCCAAATTAGGTTAATTCTTCATCAAGTTCATAATTTTTTAGGGGTTTCACTCTTAGGATGTTGAAATAGCTTGGCATGGTGTTTATTTTGAGAGATTTCTGAAATATAGCTTTAAATTTGGAGACGAAAATTAGGGTTTTTGTGTTTTGATTGCACAATAGTGGTAGCTATGAACATGGTATCTTGGATATGAAGTTTAACATGAACTAAAACATAGTTTGAGAAGATTTTGTTAGATCTATGGAAGAGGAAATTGGGGCTTTTGAGGTTTAATGTGGAATGATAATGAGTTGGGTTATTATAACTTCGGATCTTAATTTATGGAAGTAAAAATCATAATCCAGATTTTTTTTGTTTAATAAAATTTCAAATTGAGAAAATCCGAAAATCATATGTTAAATCTTTTGGTTTTTGGACGTATTTTGTGTCACTTAGGTAGTCTTTCTTGAAAATGGTCCCCTAATTGCTAGATCTAAGACCCTAATGTATATATCTAAGGTTGTTTTTCTGAAAATCGAAATATTAGGTGTTAGAAAAATTAAATATATAATAATTCCGAAATATAAAACATAAAATAATTTGCATATTCATAAGAGGTCGCATTGTATGCCTACTTAATGATTGTTCTTGAATTTGCAGATTTCAACGATCATCACCATGACACATTCTGGTTCCGGATCTGGATCTGACAGTTCTGATGATTAGAGGGGCGATTTCAATGGGGACATAGGTTGGAGGTATGCCTCCTCTCCTGATGGAAATAAGGCGAAGCTACAATGCAATTTCTGTGGAAAGAAGTTGGGAGGAGGCGGGATCACAAGAATGAAGCAACATCTTGTTGGAAATAACAAGAATGTTGCCAAGTGTACGCGTTATCACCAAGATGTGAGGGACAAGGTGAAGGCCAGCTTGAACGAGAAGAAGGAAAGGGAGACAGAGAGGGTAAGAAGGAAAGAACAAATGAAGGAGTTCATGTTCGAGAAAGAATTCAACGTCCTTTCAGATTCAGATGATGATGACTTTGTATACCCCGCTGACATTCAGACTGCAGCGGAGAGGAGGGCATATAGAAGGGCTACAAAAGAATCATTGAGGAGCGAGTTCGAGAGGAGAGAACTCGGTGGTGCACATGGTGGCTTCTATAGTGCAGGTGGGAGTGGGAGTGGTTCTGGAGGCGCACCAGTACCACCACCCACCAAGAAACACAAGATTAAGAGAATTGAGCCCTTCTTGACGAGGAGCGGATCCATACAATATGAGGCAAGTAAGGATCCGAGGCAGAAAACGGTGAAGGGAATGTTCGCCAATGCACGAGAAAGGGTGGGAAAGGCCATCAGCAAGCTCTTCTTTGGGGAGAGCATTCCTGCCAACATTGCACGTGGGCCATTTCTGCAGCATGCCATTGATGAGATCGCTGCAGCAGGAAGGAGAGTGAAGGCTCCTACATCGTACGAGATCATGAACAAATATCTATGGATGGAGAAGGAGGAGATGAATGAGTACATCACCGAGTTGAGGAGGAGATGGCCAGAGTACGGAGTGACATTGATGCGCGATGAAACGAGGAAGCGATCATCAACTTCCTTGTATACTGCGATGGGAAGACAATCTTTTTGAAATCTGTTGATGCATCCGAGTATGTGAAGGACGACAAGTACTTGCTGAAGTTGATAAAGGACGTTATAAAAGAGGTTAGGAAAGATCACATTGTGCAGATTGTGACGGATAACGGCAGCAACTTCCAGAAGGCGGGTGAAACAATAATGAAGTCGAGCTTCTACGGAATTTTTTGGACACCGTGTGCTGCGCATTGCATTGATTTGATCCTCAAGGATTTCAGTAAGAGGAAGCTCGTCTCAAGGGTGGTGGGAGAAAGCATGAATGATCACCACATTCATTTACAACCACGGCAAAGTGCTGGCACTGATGAGGCGGATGTGCAATGGGGAGTTGGTGAGACCTGGCATCACACACTTTGCAACCAATTTTATAGCGTTGCAAAGCCTCGAACAACATAAGACATGTTTGAAAACCCATGTGTTGCCAAGGTGAGCAGTTCGAGATACCTGAAGCTCGAACTGAAGGAGGACGGAAGATGGAGATATTGATCAATGATATCTCCTTTTGGGATGGCGTGATTCGGGTCACAAGGATCATGGATCCAGTTGTTTCTGCATTGCGGATCGTGGATGGCGATAAGAAGCCCACCATGGGAGTCATCTACGAGGCAATGCGCTGCATGAGAGAGAAGGTCAGAGAAGCGGTTGGAAAGGGATCCAAAGCATGGTTAGACATCATAGACGAGCGATGGTCCAAGCTGCTCTCACATCCTCTTTACAAGGTCGGTATGTATTATGTATAAATCTAATTTGTTTTTCATTTTTTAAATTTTTATAGATCTTTAGAATATGAGTACTGAGCTTGTTTGTGACTTTGTGTCCAGCTTATTACTTCAATCCTAAGTATCAATACAAGAATGGACTTGGTACAAATGCTGACATTCTATCAGCCGTACAAATTGTGGTGGAGAAGCTCGTCAAGGACGAGAAGTTAAGTCTTGTGCATGAACGAGGTAATCCTCATATTCTAGCTAAATTAGGAGTCACAAAAAAAATTCGTTAAGATGGATTACGACTTAAACCTATGTGTGCAGGTTAAGTATTTCCGGGATGCGTTGGGTTTCTTCGGTCGGATTACTGCGGTAAATGGTCAGGGTAAATACTCTTCCTGGTAGGGACAAAGACAAATAAAACCATTGCTTGTGTGTTCATTTATTCCTACTATTGATTTCTCTCGTTTTCTTTTTTTGCAGCCGAATGGTGGTTATTATATGGGATGGAATCTCCCAACCTTTGAAGTGTGGCAGTGAAAGTGATGTCTCAAACCACATCTGCTGGTGGTTGTGAGAGGAACTGGAGCATGTTCAATTTGATCCATTCCAAGAGACGGAACAGGTTGAGAGAAAAGAAGCTCAATGACCTTGTCTACGTGCATTACAACTTGAGGCTGAAGTTGAAACATGCAAGGGAGGACAAGACAAAAAGGACTATATGGACCCTATTGATCTTGCATACATTTTCAAGATGCACAATGAAGATGCTGATGAAGGCGTTCTCCAGAGGTGGATGGATTCCAATGGTGCCTCCGTTCTCGATCAATCAGGTGGAAGACCAAATGAGAATATAAGCCAGCAAATGGGAGCAGACGTAGGTGACTATTTAGCAAGATCCGGGCGGATTACAGACCCTGTTGGGAGGGTTAGAGGGCGAGATTGATGCGGGTGTTTGATGAAATTCTCTCCAATAGCTCCAAATCCAAATCAAAGTCAAAGGATGACAGTGGAGATGATGATGATGATGTTGGTCGTGGTGGACCTGGTGATGGTGGGGAAACAAACTCAAGTGGGTCAGAAGGGGGTGGTCGTGGACCACAAGATACAGATTTGAGGAGGGCTACATGCAGGACGTGAATATATGGAAGCGATAGAGGAACACACACAGACAGTTTGTTCCAAGTCCGAGTCCAGGACCTATGGATTACGAGTACGGTCGAGGCTATCATCCAACTGACAGCTACATGGACGATTTGATATCGTCTGTAGGTTCTTTGAGCTGCATGGACATTGACAACCCATACCGCGGAGGAACACCAAGTCCTTTAGGCAGATATGGATCGTCGCATGATGAGAGATCATTTGGCGTCTTCCCAGAATACTTTCATGCTCCTCCTCCAGGACCTAATCCTCCACTCCTCCTACTCCTCAGTATGCACCTCCATCATATTCATCTGGTTACAGTGGATAAGGGGGATACAATAGCTATAACGGAGACAACTACCAAGGTAGCCAACCTGAGCAGAGCCATAGCAGCTTCTTTGGGGGTGACAGTTACGGTTTCTTCCCTGAGTACACGCCAGTTCCTCCTCCTCCGTAGAGATCTTCTCCTACTTCGTCGTTGTCGTCCCGAGGATCTCAGGCCAGTAGTTCGCAGCCTCGTCATGCCACTTGTGATACCGGATCTAGTGCTGCTTATCCTCGTCTCGGGATACTCATAGGCATCGATGACCACCAATACAGACAGTATGTGATGGATTACAAGGCCATGTACTCGTACATGACATGGGAGAACTACTGCGAGTTCATTGAATCTGCGATGCGTTATGAGAGACAATAAGGAAGGGGGCCATTCAGATCCACCGCGGAACTCTTGGTTCTGAACCAAACATATCACCAGGTAATATATTTTAATCTTTTATTGCATTGATCATTAATGTGCATGTTCTTAATAATTTTCACTTGTTGTAACTTGTAAGACTTACTCTGTTATTATGTATTAACTAGTAACAAGTACAACGATATATTCGATATGGTGTGTGACTGTGACATACCGTCATAGTCATAGATGATAAGATGATTGATATGTATGCTATAAGCCTATAAATGTACATCTATTGTTTCATTGTTTGAAGTACTTAGATTAAGTCCATTTGCAATATCTAACAATGTTACAATATAACCGATATGATCGATATGGCTGATATGATCGATATGTCTATATAAGGGGTATAGATGACCAATATGTGTGAAATAATTGTCTATTTGTATGTTATTTATTGTTCTAATAACTTGGAATATCGAAAATTTATAATAAAATTGAGAAAAAATCGGAATTTTGAGCCTTTTCCGACCTTTCCACCTGAAATTGTCGAAATTTCCTGAAATTTCGACGAAATTTCGAAACGAGATCGAAATCGAGATTTCGAACCTTGCTTTAAGGATGATGAAATCTTGCATGTCATGGTCCTCATAACACTAGTTTCCTTGTGTCCTCCAACCCAGGGTTGAGATTTCGCGCGTAAAATTTTGGTTTCGACAGGGGTTGTGTATCAAAACTCCTCTCTATGTCAATTTCTTGGATTTCGACCGAACTGGGTCGAAATATCGGTGATATTTCGACATATCAATCCCAACTGGTCAAAAATCATGGTTTTCAGTGCAAATTTTCTCAAATTGCAACCGATATCAGTGTAATTTCGCTGATATATATTAACGAAATATCCATGTTAGCTTGATTTTACTACTTTTTAGCTACTTCCAATATTAAAACACATAATGATTTATATATTTTTCTTCAACTTGGGGAGCTTCACATCCTCTAGGTTTTAGCAATGGAGATGAAACAATTCTGTAGCTTCTAAATATCTGATGTAGCTTGTTCGTTTGATTCCGTTTGTCATTTATTTTGTAAATAGATGCATCTTTACTGAAGTCTGTAACTAATTCTGTAAATCACTAGAACTTCGTCCACAATAGTTATTTCTATGAGCGAAACATTGTCTCATTAACAAGGTTCGGGAAAGCTGTATGCGTATGTGTTCGGACATGTCCGAATATTGAATAAGCGGTATGTGAGGGCATATGCGCGATATATGCGGTTCTGTGCAGTTTTCTAATTTTAAATTTTAAAAAATATGTATAAATAATATTACTACTAAGCTCTTGTATCAAAATGGAGTTAACTGCCTAACATTTAATCACAAAAAAATTAGCCATAAAAGCTTTGCATATTAGATGATTCATAATAACAAAACCTCAATACACATACATGTAGATTTGCAACACATGAGCATGTTGAGATATTTGTACATTCCTATGAATCTATCCTGTTATTTTATTTCTTTATGTCTATATTATGTAATTTACCCATAGTCCCTCTCATTTATATAAGAGAGCATAGGGTTTCAGGAATAAACAACTCTCTTATTTTCTCCAACATGGTTATCAGAGCGGCGGTCCTAGACTGAAGCTCTCGTACCGAAACCCTAACCCTACCATGCCCCCTGCCTCCGCGCACCGCCCCACCTCCTCGCGCGCCATGCCCCGCCTCCTCAAGTGTCGCATCACCCGTGTGCAGCCTGCACCTCCTCACGCGCCGTCCGACCATTGGTCGCTCCCAGTGCACCATCCCTTCGTGCGCGGTCCCTTTCTGCGTGCTGCGCCTACATACGTTAGCGTCGGGCTCTTCGTTTGGTTAATAGATTTGGGGTGCATAAGTCTACATATGCATTTAAATCCACTTGTGTTTGTGTAGACATTGATTCTTTAATATACAAATTCCTAGTCTTCTACATCCGGCAATGTGTTTGAGAACAAAGTCGATGTACCCGCCATATACACATTCAGAGGTCGAGCGCCTATTGTCAAAATGGACGGGACAAATTATGAGCTCTGGGCTATGCAATTCATGAGCCTGATGAAGTTAAATGGTAAGAAATATATTCTTACCGAGGAGGAGCCGGTGGAGAAGACTGGGGTAAATGCCTCGTGGGAGGCGGACAACGCTTATGTCAAACTTCGGATCTCTGACACAGACGATTGAGATCGCCAATGATGTGTTACATCAGCCTACTAAGGCGATGCGGGATATCCTCGCAGCAACATATTTCAAGTGAGGAATGAGACGAAGATCCTCCAACTCTTGCATGACATTTAATATCAAGCATAACAGACGTCCTTTGCATTCACTGTATACATCCGTGCGTGGGATGTTTGAGAAGCTCCACAATTTCATGCCTCTAACGACAACTCCAGAGCAGCAGAGACATATAGGAATGCTACCATGGTTGGGGTATTCCTATCAACCCTTGACCTTGAATATGATGCTGCTCGCTCCCAGATTCTAGCGGATGCCACTATTCCTCCATGGAGGAAGCGTTCCGCAGGCTCAACAGGATTACTATTCCATCCACAACCTCTAGCCAGACTTCCTCGACCGTGGCAGCTACTCGAGGAAGAGGAGGCTCTTCTACCTTCTGTGGATGCAAACCTCGTGGTAGAGGAGGTCGCCTTCGTAAGCCTTGGCACTTTTTGTCATCACCTAGATCATATTAAGAAGACATGCTATTCCAAGCATGGTTTCCCGGCATCAGCTCGTATAGTAGAGCAGATTGAGTTTCCTGCTGCTTCTACTTTAGATCAGA
Source organism: Ottelia alismoides (assembly GCA_037367405.1). Taxonomy (NCBI): domain Eukaryota; kingdom Viridiplantae; phylum Streptophyta; class Magnoliopsida; order Alismatales; family Hydrocharitaceae; genus Ottelia; species Ottelia alismoides. Next base: position 1,283,917 of record JAZKJV010000164.1, read on the forward strand.
GGTTGGATCACCTCATTGCCAAACTGAGGGATATTATACCTCCTTCCACTTCACCATCCTGAGGAGATCATTCATATGTGGCAGCCTCAACTTCTGCTAGTACCTCTGCTACAGCTAGCAACTCAGGTACATATGCTTTTACATCCTGTCATGGATATGAGATTACATAGTGGATTATGGACTCCGGTGCGACACATCATTTATGTGGAGTCGGACGACAACAACTTAGGTCATATAAACAGGTTCCATCAGGGAGAACAATTGTGATAGTTGATGGGACTCATTCCCTAATCACAAGATAGGAGATCACTTTGACGCCTTCGATGCGTTTGCAGAATGTGCTACATTCTCCAGATTTCTCTATGAATTTGCTTTCTATTAGTCAGATTACAAATGATTTGCACTGTCAAGCTATTTTTGACCAGCGTCTCTTGTTTTTAGGACATTCTTATGAGAAGTGTGATTAGGTGTGGTCGTGAGCATGGTGGCCTTTATCGCCTGGACCGGAATCTCTATGCAGGCATATCTTCTCATTCGTCTGGATTAGTATCTCTGTTCACTTGGCACCTTCGGCTTGGTCATTTCCCTCTTCAGAAGGTGTGTCATATGATGCCGCATATTTCACCAAGTTCTTCCTTTCAGTGCGAGGCTTGTCAGTTGGGAAAGCATCATCGGTCTGCTTTTCCCAGTCGTCAGAGTTGGAGCAGTAGCTCACTTTTTGAGTTATTTCATGTTGACATTTGGGGTCCGAGTCGTGTTCCTGATAACCAGGGATACCGGTTTTATCTTGTGGCTATGGATGATTTTTCACGATTGTCATGGGTGTTTCGTTTGAAAAATAAGTCTGAAGCAGGGGGTGTGATTAAAACTTTATTAATGAAGTGTATAATATTTTCTTTACCTCTATTTGGGTGCGAAGTTTGTGCGAACTGACAATGCTTTGGAATTATGTACTCATGCTCTATCTCATTTTCTTTCATTTCGAGGGATTATTCATCAAATATTTTGTGCTTACACTTTTCAGCAAAAATGGTGATTTCAGCAAAATGGTGTTGCTGAGAAAGCATCGTCATCTTCTTGATGTTACTCAGACTATTCTCATTCAGAGTCGTGTACCACATTTGTTTTGGGGTGATGCGGTCCTCACAGCATGCTATTTGATGAATTGCATGCCATCATCTGTTTTGGGTGAGAAAATTCCTTTCTCCTTAGCTTTCCCTGAGAAGGAGTTATTCTTACTTACTCCTCGTGTGTTCGGATATGTTGCTTTTATTCACCAATTGATTCCAGGTCTTGACAAGCTCTCTCTTAGAGCTGTTACATGTGTGTTGGTTGGGTACTCCAGGCTTCGGAAGGGATATCGATGTTATGACCCGTTGTGTAGAAATACTATATCAGTGCTGGTGTCACATTTTTCAGTCTGTGATGTACTTCTCTCCTACATGCGACAAGTTAGCTTCATTAGACTCAGATGATGAGGTCTACATACCACCTCCTACGAGCTATTCACCACCTCCTCCTGTGCATCTGGTCCCACCTCCGCCACTGCCACCACCTCCTCCACCCCTCCTACTACTCAGTCACATGCGCCACTTGTTCCATCATTACCTAAATTTTATACACGTCGGACTGCTTCTGCTCATGGTCATCGCTAATCATCCAGTATGCTCCAAGTTTGTTTTGATAACATAGCTTCTAATGATGCGTCTGGAGATATATCTGGGGTCCGCACAGATGATCTCTCCACGTTCTGGGAGTCCATTTGCTGGGGGGGGATCCACGGACGAGTGCTCGTGGCCTTAAAAACTACATCATTTCATCCGGGGCGAAATGGCCCATAGCACGGCAAAAGGCTGCAGAAGTCATCCGTGGATCCCCCCCAACCGGCGAACAGACTCCCAGGGAGAGATCATCTGTGCAGACTCCTGAGATCCCAGAATGTTGAGATATTTCTACATTCCTATGTATCTTTCCAGTTATTTTATTTTCTTTATCTCTATCTTATGTAATTTACCCATAGGCTTCTCATCTATATAAGAGAGCCTAGGGTTTCAGAAATAAACAACTCTATTATTTTCTCCAATAGGGCAAAACCTCAATCGACATATATAAAATATTAGACGATGCATTACATATACTCATGAAAATGATATATGAGCAAATGTTGCATATACATAATGGCACAATGCATTGCAATTGTATACAAATGCATTGCATATTCTTACTGCTGAATGGAAGAAGTGGAGCTACAGAGGTAAGCACTCGAATGAGAGGATTGGAGAATTGAAACTGCTGAAGGCTGAGCCACCAAGCTGCTGGAACAATATGTGGGGCATATGTGGACTGCATATGTGCTTAGGGCGCATAATACACCAATTCATATAAACGGTTCGGTATGCATGCCGCATGGGCATATGCGGCCACAATAAGGCCAAGGCAGCTGATTTTCATGAAAACTTCTCGTTAATCATTATCTACATTTTAGAATCAAATATCTCATTTATTTTTATGAACAAAAGATGTGTTCTAAGTATTGTTAAGTAGTTATTTCTATTTCCATTTCCAATATCTATCAGTAAGCTCAACGATATGTCTAATATGACCGATATGTGCGATATAGGGCATATGGATGAGAGATATGCGTGATATAAGTGCGCATTTGTAAGCTATTGTTGTTTTAAGAACTTGGATGGTATCCATTTCCAATATGTATCAGCCAAGAATCATCACTAACATCGATATGAGCGATATGAACAAGCTTGTAAAAGTCAATCGACTAGTCGGCCCGACTAGTCGAGTTGGGGTAGGGGGAGCTCACTCGACTAGGCCTAGTCAGCCATTAGTCGGTCAACCCGACTAATCGGCCGACTTTTATATCAATATTTTACGCCACATCTGCCACAATGGGGTTTCTTTTTTGTTCAGAGAAAGAAAGCATTTACGAAGCATTGTATCTTGGCGCAATTTTAGTTAATAAATGCAATGCCAGAAGTCTTCTCATGGGACTATATTAATATTTTTCACAATTGCATCTACGTTGTTTCTCAACTCATAAACGGAAAGGGGATAGACTATATCTTTTGGTGCTTCACTTTTATTTATAGTAATGGATGCATTTACGTAGCATTTTGTCTATGCACACATTTTATTTTATGAACACGTTTGTGGAGCTCTAATCGTGACAATGCTAATTTTTTTGTCCTCTGATTACGTTTATGCTGCTTCTCAATCCTTACAACGAAAGGAGGGTAGACGATATATCGTCATGTTCTAGTTTTCATTTTCGATGAAGAATAATATCATTTGCCCTCCTTTTCCCTTCTAGAGAATTATTAGCTAAATGTTATTTGCCCTCTTTTTATACTAATATTATTTATTATTAAGATGCTTGGTTTTAATTGTTATTAATATTATTTGCCCTCTTTTTATCGGATGTGTCGCATATCATTTGCCCTCTTTCAAAACTAATATGCTTAATGTTATATCTAAAATTAATTACTTCTTTTGTTTCGTTATGATAGGATAGAAAATGTAGATGTTCCTCTATCCATGCAGTTACAATGCGATAATCATGCTGCCTTTTTTATTGCAAACAACCCCACATTCCATGAGAGAAAGAAACATATCGAGGTAGACTGCAATTATACTAGAGATATGATCCCGAAGGGTCTGATTTCTACCTCTCATGTTAGTTCAGGAGAGAAAACAACATATATCCTTACAAGGCATTACTCGAGGGGCATTTCTGAAGTGTTCGTCCAAGCTGAGCATGATTGACATCAATGCTCCATCTTGAGGGGTATTGTTGAGATATTTATACATTCCTATGTATCTTTCAGTTATTTTATTTCTTTATGTCTATCTTATGTAATTTACCCATAGGTCTCACTTCTATATAAGAGAGCCTAGGGTTTCAGAAATAAAAACTCTCTTATTTCTCAAACAGAGCAAAGCCTCAATCGACATATATAAAATATTAGACGATGCATTACATATACTCATGAAAATGATATATGAGCAAATGTTGCATATACATAATGGAATAATGCATTGCAATTGTATACAAATGCATTGCATATTCTTATTGTGGAAGAAGAAGTGGAGCTACAGAGGTAAGCACCCGAATGAGAGGATTGGAGAGTTGAAACTGTTGAAGGCTGAGCCACCAAGCTGCTGGAACAGTATGCGGGGCATATGTGGACTGCATATGTGCTTAGGGCGCATAATGCATGCTGATGTGGTTTGGAGGGACTTGCGGTTTGCGGACGGGCGTGCCACAACGTTGAGGTTTGTGTGGCAGAGGTCCGGGGGGTCCCGTTTCTCTCCAGGTCGGTGCATTGTCTCAGGCGGTCTCTTCGACGGTGGGGTGAGGTCCTTGCGGTCACAGACAATGGTTTGGTGCTGGGCTCCGACATTGATACTACTAGGGTCCTCATGGAATGCAACAAGGTGTTCTTGATGGTGCGCCGGGTCAAGTTTTCTCCGAGTGCTTAAGGATCGGACGTTTCACGTTCCGGATTGAGCTGTCGGTTGTCGACCCGCCACCGCCGGCGGCGGCTTGGGCAGGGGGGCGATGCGGGCTTCCCCGATGGTTGGGAAGGGGAAGGGCGTCACGTCGTCTTTCGTGGAGCGGTTGGCTGTGCATGGCAGCGCTTCGTGGGGCACGTCCCGCGATGATGATTTCGTACGTCCTTTCGGTGTCCTGCATCGGTCTTTACGCCTGGGGGCTTCTGATGACGGTTTGGTTGGTGACGTGGCGGGGAGAACGTCAGGGTTCGGTGGGCCCTTTTGCTTTTGGAATCGGGCGCCAAGATCCGATAATCTGTGCACCCGGTCGGATATTTTGGCGGATAAACCATTATTCAGATCCTCTTTTAGCCTTACTCTCGGATCCTTTATGGGCGGGCACCTCAATCAGCTTCCTCCTTTCTCTTTCTCGCCTCCGACGTTTTTCTCTGCTCCGATGATCAATTTGGCTCCTACAACAGATGACAGGGAGGGGCCATCACAGGTTCGGGTTGATTCTCCTGCTCCGGAAGTCGAGGGGGGAGGGATGCTCGATGGCCCGGCGGCGAACGTGTTCTTGGGATCATCTTCGGAGGCGTTGGTTTGTGGTTTCCCGCCTCAGACCTCGGTGGTGCTATCGAAGATTGTGACGATGCTTTTGCTTGAGGGAGTTCCTGAGCGAAGAGCTACTAAGAGGTATAGGAGGAGGAACAGACGCGGTCTTTGCCCCTTGTGGTACAAGGCTGATCGACTTTGAAGGATGTGGTTGCGGAGGCAGCTGGCGCCGTCCGAACTGGGGGGCTTTCTCGTGGTTCCTCATGAAGGTGCTATCTTGGAATACCCGAGGCTTGGGGGATGCAACAAAAAGGAGAACATTGGGTTCGAGGTTCTCGGAATGGGGGTACGACGTTGTCATGTTGCAGGAGACTAAGCTGCAGGCTTTATCTGACGGTATTTGGAGGTCGTTTGGGGCGGGGAGCTTGGACGAGGTCCGGGCGTTGGACGCGGTGGGCTCGGCGGGCGGCCTCCTCATTGCTTGGAGGTCTGCGTCGCTCTCGCTCGTTTCGGCGCTCAATGGAAGGCATTCTATTTCGTTTCTCCTTGAGCGGATGGATTCTTCTTCGCCGATCGCTCTTACTTGTGCTTACGGACCATGCTGCTATATTAAGAGGAAGGAGCTATGGGAGGATTTGCGGGAGGCGACTCGTCGGTTTGGGGGGTTCCCTGGCTGGGTTGGGGGGGGGATTTTAACGTCACCTCCGCTCGTCGGACATACCCCGTTCTAGGAGAGTCTTGGACCGTGGCTCGTTGGATTTTGCGGAGCTCATTGACTCTTGGTCGAGGACCTGGGGGCTGGTGACATCACTTACACGTGGAGAAATTCTAAAGCTCGGTCCTGTATTGACCGATTTCTGGCTTCCGGGGAACTCTTGGATTCCTTCCCACTCTCGTGGGTGTGCTCCAGACCTCGGTGCCTCTCTGACCACAATCTGATCCTTTGGGATTCCGGTGGTGCGACTGTCTCACGGGGCTTCTTCCGGTACGAGAGGTGCTGGTTGCTTGAGGGCAATTTCAGAGCTATTGTTGCGGAGCAATGGGCCGAGGTGCAGCCGGGGGCCTCCGCGGTTACGAGGTTTGCTCGCAAGCTCGAGTCGCTGCGCAGGCGACTGTCTATCTTTAAGAAGGATTCGAGGGCGGCGAGGGTCACGACCAGAAAGGCAGCGGAGGGGGTGGTCGGCGCTCTGGATGCTTTGGAGGGGGTTAGGGAACTTTGGCAGGAGGAGCTGCTCGCGCGGTCGGCCGCTCAAAAGAAGATGGCAGAGGAGGATTTGAAGCGTGTCACTGAATGGTGCCAAAGGTTGAGGGTGTCTTGGTTGAAGGAGGGGGATGCCAACACGACGTATTTTCATCGGTGGCCAGTGGAAGGCAACGGTCGAATGACCTTCGGTCGATCGTGATTGGTGGTAGGCGGGTGGCCAGTGACGAGGCTATGGGGCGGGCGATCGTGGAGTATTTCAAAAATTTCTCTGGGAAGCGTACTCAGAAGCTTTGGAGATGGTCGGGTGTGGGGGCTGCTCCGCTTTCGCCCTCTCAGTGCGAGGATCTGACTAGGGCGGTTTCTTTGGAGGAGGTGAAAGCGGCTGTTTGGGATCTTAATGCTGATGCTTGTCCGGGGCCTGCCGGTTTCTCGGTGGCCTTCTACAAGGACTTCTGGGGCTTGGTGGGCATGGAGGTGTTGGAAGTGGTCTTCGAGTTCTGTGCAGGTAATGCGGGTTTTGACAAAGTCAATAGAGCACTCATTGTGTTACTTCCTAAGTCTTCATCGGCGGAGCGGATCGAGGATTTCCGTCCGATAGCTATATCGAATGCTCTATACTTAATAGTGGCGAAGGTGTTCGCCTTGAGGTTGGCACGGGTGCCGGACACTATTATCTCTCCTATGCATGCCACTTTTGTTCGGGGGAGGCAAATTGCGGATTGTATTACTTTGTCTTCGGAGATGGTTGCGAAGTGGTCGAGGGATGGCTGTCGTGGGGTGTTGTGGAAGGTCGACTTCGCCAAAGCTTATGATTATCTCGATTAGAGTTTCCTTTGGTCAGTGCTGAGGAGGAGGGGTTTCCCGGAGATTTGGGTTGCTTGGATGCGCCGGTGCGTCATGGTTAATGGGCACCTGGAGGGGGGGGGGGCTCTTTCCAGCCGAGGAGGGGGATCTGGCAGGGTTGCCCTCATGCGCCTATGCTTTTTGTTGTGGCCGTGGATGTCCTCGCCCGGATGGCTTGCCGGGGTCATTGATGTTGGGCTCTCTCGGGGCTTTTCTTGTGATGGGGTTGGGGGTTCCTTTGCTCCAGTATGCCGATGACTCCGTCTTTTTTATTGAGGAGGCTCTGATGAGGTTGCGGCTATGGCTGCCACGCTTGAAGTATTCAGTAAATTGTCGGGTCTTTTCAAGAATGCCACGAAATCGAAGGTGGTTTCCTTTGGTCTTTCCAGGGAGGAGGGAGCGGAATGCGGGTCCATCTTGGGCTCTCAACCATCTAATCTTCCTATGGAATACTTGGGAATGCCTTTGGTCTCGGGTAGGGCTCGGTTGAGGATTGGACCAAGGTGGTGGAGAAGATGGAGCTGAGGCTGGCCGGGTGGAGATCTGCCTTACTCTCGATGGGGGGACGACTCGTTCTTCTCAAGGCGATGCTTTCGTCTATGCCTGTATATTTCTTATCTAACAGTCGTTTGCCAGTGGGGACTCGCTCTCATCTCGAAAAGATCATGCGGAGGTTTTTGTGGTGCAAAAATAGGGAGTCGGCGGGTGGAGTGCATTTGGTGGGATGGGATGTCGTTACCAGGCACACGAGAGATGGGGGGCTGGGCATCCGGAGGTTGGATCATGTCAATGAGGCCCTTCTTCTTAAATGGGTCAGCAGATTGTGGGGATTTGGTGAAGATTTTTGCTCGCAGGTTCTGCGGAAGATTCATCTTATTGGCGGGGCGCTTCCGATGGCGACTGATAGGTTGGGGCGGAGCACAGCCTTTTTGGAGGGGGGGTGTTGGAGACCTGCGCCAAATTCGCCTATTTATTTTCTCCGTGCTTGGGGATGGTCGATCTTTCAGCTTTTGGAATGATGTTTGGGTGGGGGAGGAGCCCCTTTCTTCGCAGTTCCCTCGGTTGTTCGCTTGGTGGTGGATGGGAATGCTAGCATGGCGTCTTGCTAGTCTGAGGCGGGGTGGTTCCCGCTTTTCCGTGGTAGCCTCTCGGAGAAGAGGTTGGTCGATTATCTTCTCCTTCCGGGGATCATCGGGGGGGGGGGGGGTCAGCCTTCGGCCGCGAGAGATCACTGGGCCTGGAGGGGGGGTCCTTTCTCGACCAGGAAGGCATTTGTGGCGGTCTCTTCCTCCCCTGATTCCGACTCGGCGGAGGTGGTGCGTGGTTGCAGGTTCATTTGGACTCTGCGGCTTCCGGAGCGGGTGAGGTTCTTGCTCTGGCTGGTGCGGAGACAGAGATTGATGACAAGGGATCGTTGCGCGAGGTTGATGGGGAATATTCCTGATACTTGTATTCTTTGCAGCGAGGCCGTGGAAACTTTGGAGCACCTGTTCTTCGCGTGCCCGACGGTGCGGGGCGTTTGGGAGGAGATGGCCGATGATTGTGTGCGCTCCTCGGATTTCGACTCTTTCTGGGACTCGGTGGTTAACAAGGACATGGATCATAGGGAATTGTTCATGCCCTTGGTGAAGGTTTGGGCAATTTGGCTGGGACGGAATGATGCTATCTTCTCTTGCCAGCGCTTTTATAAGGAGAATGTGTTGTTTCATTATACCCGTTTAGTCAAAGGATTGGATGCTGTTGTAGGGCCCTTTTTGGTACTGCGGGTGGTACCTTGTAAAGTTTTTTCTTTTTATTTTTCAATGTTAATATATGCGTGGGGCGGACGCCAATGAGTGTTCCCCCTATTTGGACTTCAAAAAAAATATATAAATGGTTTGGTATGCATGCCGCATGGGAATATGCGGCCGCATATGAGGCCAAGGCAACTGATTTCATGAAAACTTCTCGTTAATCATTATCTACATTTTAGAATCAAATATCTCATCTATTTTTATGAAAAAAAGATGTGTTCTAAGTTTTGTTAAGTAGTTATTTCTATTTCCATTTCAAATATCTATCAGTCAACTCAACGATATGTCTGATATGACCGATACGCGCGATATAAAGCATATGGATGAGAGATATGAATGATATAAGTGTGCATTTGTAATCTATTGTTGTTTTAAGAACTTGGATGGTATCCATTTCCAATATGTATCAGCCAAGAATCATCATTAACATCGATACGGGCGATATGAACAAGCTTGTAAAAATCGACCGGCTAGTTGGCTTGACTAGTCGAGTTAGGGTAGGGGGAGCTCACTCGACTAGGCATAGTCAACCATTAGTCGATTAACCCGACTAATCAGCTGACTTTTACATCAATATGTTACGTCACGTCTGCCACAGTGGGGTTTATTTTTTGTTCATAGAAAGAAAGCATTCACAAACCATTATATCTTGGCGCAATGTTAGTTAATAAATGCAATGCAGAAGTCTTCTCATGGACTATATTGATATTTTTCACAATTACATCTACGTTGTTTCTCAACTCATAAATGGAAAGGGGGTAGACTATATCTTTTGGTGCTTCACTTTTATTTATGGTAATGGATGTATTTACGTAGCATTTTATCTGTGCACAAATTTATTTTATGAATGCGTTTGTGGATCTCTACTCGTGACAATGCTAATTTTTTTCTTGGTTACATTCATGTTGTTTCTCAATTACAACGAAAGGAGGATAGAAGATATATTGTCATGTTCTAGTTTTCATTTTCGAAGATGAATAATATCATTTGCCCTCCTTTTCCCTTCTAGAGAATTATTGGCTAAATATTATTTGCCCTCATTTTATACTAATATTATTTATTATTAAGATGCTTGGCTTTGATTTGTATTAATATTATTTGCCCTCTTTTTATTAGATGTGTCGCATATCATTTGCCCTCTTTTAATACTAATGTGCTTAATGTTATATCGAAAGTCAATTACTTCTTTTGTTTCATTATGATATGATAAAAATGTACAAATCTATGTTAATATATAAAAATAAATGTATAAAAATGATTTATATATTTAAAATAATTAAAAAAATCAAAACCGACTAATGTCCGACTAAATCTGATTAATCGGCCGCGTGTCGATTAATCCCTTAGTCAGTGACCTTGCCGACCGAGTATCGACTACCGCTTTTTGCAACCTTGAATATGACCGATATATGCGATATAGGGACATAGATTAGTGATATGTGTGCTATAAATGTGTATTTGTAAGTGTTGGAAAACGTGAATGAGATGTTTATTCCATAGCCCTAGGCTCTCTTATATAGAAGAGTAGCCTATGGGTAAATTACATAAAGAGGATAACAAGAAACTAAAATAGCAAAAAGATACAATAACTAAATATGCGTCAACACTCCCCCTCAAGATGGAGCATAGATGTCAATCATGCTCAGCTTGGAAGCACACTTCTGAAACGGGCCATGTAACAATGCCTTGGTGAATATATCTGCAGTCTGGTTCTCTGAAGTAACATGGGATGTGGTGATGAATCCTTTCTGAATCATATCACGTATGAAGTGGCAATCCACCTCAATATGCTTGGTCCGTTCATGGAATGCAGGATTGTTTGCAATGAACAAAGCAGCCTGATTATCACACTCCAAGTTCATAGGAAGTGGTATATCTAAGCACAAATCTGTCAGCACTGCTTTCACCCACATCATCTCTGTAGTGGCCTGGGCCATAGCCCTATATTCGGATTCAGCACTGGATCTAGCTACCACAGTTTGCTTCTTGCTCCTCCATGAGACTAGGGCATCTCCAACATAGACCGCATACCCTGAGGTTGACTTCCTATCCTTAGGACATCCTGCATAGTCTGCATCTGCGCATGCTGAGACAGAAATCCCCTTTCCTTTCTGAATAGCAGACCTTTACCTGGAGAAGATTTGAGATATCTAAGTATCATGTGTATTGCATCCATATGCACTTGACGTGGCTGCTCCATGAACTGGCTCACACGGCTCACTGCAAATAATATATCTGGCCTAGTGATCGTGACATATAACAATTTGCCTACCAGCTCTCTGTATCTTCTCCTGTCAACCTCCTCTGTATCATCATCATACAGCTTCATGCTAGGGTCCATTGGTGTCGTGGCAGGTCGACACCCTAGCATACCTGTCTCACTCAGTAGATCTGTGACATACTTCCTCTGTGACATGACTAATCCATACGGATTTCTGGCAAACTCCAGCCCCAGAAAATATCTAAGGACTCCCAAGTCCTTGGTGACAAACTCGGTCCCCAGCCTTTCCTTTGCCTGCTTAATGCCCTGGTCATCATCACCTGTAATCAAGATATCGTCAACGTAAACCATGATTACAACAATACCTCTTGCCGTCTTCTGTATAAACAAGGAATGATCAGCATTGGAACGTTTGTATCCTTGTTTCTCAAAGAGGTCTGACAGCTTCTGGAACCATGCTCTGGGGCTCTGCTTAAGGCCATAGATAGCCTTATGTAATCTGCACACCTTGGAACACTCCCCCTCAACAGCAAAACCTGGTGGTTGTTGCATGTAGACTTCCTCCTGCAGGTCGCCATACAGAAAGGCATTCTTCACATCCAGTTGATAGAGTGGCCAGTCCCTAGTAACTGCAACTGATAAGAGGATCCGCAGAGTGGAATGACGAGCCACCGGGGAGAACGTGTCAAGGTAATCTACTCCATATGTCTGTGTGAATCCCCTTGCAACTAGGCGGGCCTTGTACCTGTCAATGGAGCCATCTGCATTATGTTTCACTGTAAATACCCACTTACAACTCACCGGGTTGACATCCGGTGGTACAGTAACCAAGCTCCATGTTCCTCTAGACTGAAGTGCCGCCATCTCTTCCTCCATTGCTAGCCGCCACCGAGAATCCTGCAAAGCCTCATGGTGGTTCCGTGGAATATCCGTAGCTGAAAGTGCCAATGCAAACGTCCTCAATGGTCCAGATAGCCTCGCAAACGAAACTGCTGCTGATAATGGATACTTGGCACAACTTCGCTTCGGCTTGCGTAGAGCAATTGGAACATCCAGATCCTCTGTGGTATCACCATGCTCCTGTAAGGCATCCTGCTGAGAAATGTCGTCAGATCCATCAACATTAATATTTTCAGTACATACCATATGCGGGCTAGTTGACTGGTCAGGACCATGAGCTTGATTCGGCCGCCGGGTGTAATGGAATGGTAACGGGGGATATTGTTTGTGGCGGCGGTGGTGGTGGTGGTTGTGGTAATGGTGGTGACGGCTGTAATGTTGGTGGTGCCATGAATACGGTATCAGGAGATAATGGTGGTGGCTGCATGTTCCCGGATTCTGAAAAATACATACTGGATTCAAAGAATGTAACATCTGCGCTGATCATATACGCCGACGCACAGGGTCAAAACACTTGTACCCCTTTTGGGTTCTGGGGTACCCCACAAAGACGCACTTGACAGCCCTAGGAGAGAGCTTGTCAGTACCGGGCGACAATTGATGGACAAATGCGACTGAACCAAACACACGAGGAGTAAGAATAAACAAATCCTTGTCAGGGTAAATAATGGAGAAAGGAATTTGTTCATTCAAGACAGACGAAGGCATACGGTTGATAAGGTAACATGCAGTAAGGACTGCATCACCCCAGTAGGAGTACGGAACATGACTCTGAATAAGAAGTGACCTTGTAACATCAAGTAGGTGACGGTGCTTTCTTTCGGCAACCCCATTCTGTTGAGACGTATGAGCACACGATGTTTGGTGAATAATCCCTTTTGAGGAGTAGTAATTGGCTAGAATGTTGGTACATAATTCCAAGGCATTATCACTTCTCACAATCTTGACAGATGTAGAAAAAATATTTTGAATTTCATTTAGAAAATGGATAATAATATTTCCAGCTTCAGATTTATTTTTCATCAGAAAGACCCATGATGCTCTAGAGAAATCATCCACAAAAACAATATAAAACCTGTGTCCCTGATGATCGGGAACACGACTTGGACCCCAGACATCGACATGAAACAACTCAAACTTGGAGTTACTACTCCGACCTTGACTACTGGGAAAAGACGACCTGTGATGTTTTCCCAACTGACATGCCTCACACTGAATAGGTGTGTGAGAGATACTATATGGTAGGACTAGACGCAACTTCTGAAGCGGTAAATGACCAAATCGCAAATGCCACAGGAGAGGAGATACTTGTTCAGTAGGAGAGGATGTGGTTCCAGCAAATGGGGTCTGGTTCAGACGGTAAAGGCCTCCTTGCTCATAGCCATGACCAATCACGTTGCCCGTACGGATGTCCTGAAAAATCAAAGAAGATGGATCAAAAATAGCTCGACAGTGAAGATCCTTCGTGATCTGACTAATCGACAACAGATTCATAGAAAAATGTGGTGCATGTAGGACATTCCTTCAGTTGCATAGAGGGTGTTAATCTAATCTCCCCCTGACCAGTGATAGGGGAATGCGTGCCATCAGCAATTACTACTGTCCGTCCTGGAGGGATCTGGGTGTATCCTGTAAGTAGACCCTGGGTCACCACATAGATGATGTGTGGCGCCCGAGTCCATGATCCATGGCAGTATATGAGATCTACTACTGTGGAGTGCAAGTGTACTACCTGAAGTACTGGTAGATGCAGAGGCAGTGGCAGAAGCAGCAGTATCAGTATGACTCTCTGTAGTCGGTGCTGGGCCAGATGGTGGGATAATGCCCTGAGTCGGGCAACCAGGTCATCAAAGCGCTGATCCAGTGAAGCAGCAGACGGAGGCTCTATATGTTCAGCAGCTCTTGCAGACGCAGGAATCCATGCTTTGAGTAGCATGTGTCTTCAATATGGCCGACTCTGTGACAATATGTGCATGTTGGCCTAGTGCGGCCACCCCTTCCACGGGGAATACGTCCACGGCCCTGGTAATGAGAACCACGGCCTCTGCTGGCTGCCATGGCTGAGGGATTCTGACTAGTGGCTGTGGAAGGTACAGTAATCCTGCTCAATCTGTGAAAAGCTTCCTCCATGGGAGGAATAGTCGAGTCCGCCAAAATCTGTGAACGTGCTGCCTCATACTCTGGATCGAGTGCTGCAAGAAACACACCCACCATTGTCGCATTCCTGTATGTCTTCTGCTGTTCTGGTGTGGCGGTAAGAGGGCTTGAAGCTATGGGAGCTTCTCAAACATTCCTCTCAAAGATGTATAGAGAGAATGTAATGGGCGGCCATTCTGCTTAATTGTGATATTATCATGTTGTAGTTGCAGGATCTTCGTCTCATTCCTTGCCTGAGAATACGTCGCTGCTAGGATATCCCACATGTCTTTGGCTGTGGGCTGATGAAGAATGTCATTGGCGATCTCAATAGCCAATGTGCCAGACAACCACACTTTTGCATATGCATCGTCAGCCTCCCATGAGGCATGGACTCCAGTCTTTCTCTGCAGGCTCGGGCTCTGTGAGAATATGCTTCTTGCCCGTGGACTTCATCATACTCATGAACTGCATTGCCCACAGTTCATAATTCGTGCCATCCATCTTGACAATGGGCGCTGGACCACGAATGCACCCATGGATGGAATATCTGCCTTGCTTTCTGACATACTGGATAAGGAAGACTGGAGCGACCTGCAACAGATAATATTTGTCTACAATGACATAGACGGGATGAGTTGCATGTGTAGACCTCAAGCAACTATCCCCATGGACCTCCGCGCGCTACGATCCGCACGCGTACCGGTTTCTATTGTAGAAACCCTAGAGCACGCTTGTAGAAAAACACGAAACACTATGCGCACAGAAGGCTAACGCTGTATGCACAGCACAGCACAGCAGATGGTGCGCACAGCACAGCAGGCAGATGGTGCACGGTTGCCGCTCAGGCACTGGAAGGTGCCTCTCAGGAGATGGTGCACAGGACAGGAGGCGCACCGCACTAGGAGGCGCACAGGCTGCGCGCTATGCAGCGCAACGAGAGGCGCCAGGCGATCGAGTAGCGCAAGGAGCCATGCAGTCGAGAGGCGCCAGGCGATCAGCGAGAAGCCCCCCACGGCGAGAAGCCCCCCACGGCGAGAAGCCCTAAGCGCTGGAGAGGCGATCGGGGCTGGGGGCTGCGCCTATGGGCGATCGGAGGGGAGGCGATCGGCGAGAGAAGAGAGAGAGAAGAGAGGAGAGGCGGCGGGTGGGGCGGGTTAGGGTTAGGGTTTCGAGAACTCCGGTCTAGGACCGTCGCTCTGATACCATGTTGGAAAACGTGAATGAGATGTTTATTCCATAGCCCTAGGCTCTCTTATATAGAAGAGTAGCCTATGGGTAAATTAATAAAGAGGATAACAAGAACTAAATAGCAAAAAGATACAATAACTAAATATGCGTCAACAGTAAGTTATTTTCTGTTGTAATAATTTGGAGATTCTAATTTGTGAAAAAGTGATCGAAAGTGTCCTTTTTGAGCCATTTTTTATGTTTCCACTGAAACAATCATAATTTCCAATGAAACAATTGGGGGGGGGGGCGAAATGAAATTGAAATCAAGATTCCGAACCTTGCTCCAACCTGTCCAAAGCATACAAGATAGTCTGCGCTTGTTCTTTCTTTCTACTCTAGCCAATTGGGTAGGCCTCTTGTATTCTATGAGTCGCTTGTGTAATGTTGATAGCTTCAAGTAAACCACGTCTAGTAGTCGAACCTTGAACCTCATAAGATCACTCCAAAAATCAGCAACTAGAATATAAAAGCCCTCCTTAAGCATCGATGGTCAACATCTGCTTGAGATCTCTCCTAAACTTCGGGAGGAGTGATGGGCAGTCTGAGTGAGATCAAGGTAGGGCTTACACCCTTTGCCGCTGAAACTTTTGAAGGCACTCCACCGGAAATAAGGTAGCAATTAATGCGTAATTGAGATGCCATGTTTCTCCAAGTGAATAGGTCATCTCCAGCATCAAACATGATAAGATTCAAATCGTCAAACATGATAAGATTCAAATCACCCACTGGATCACGAATTCAAGGGAGCCTTGATTTTGACAACCCTGACTATCAGGATGATTATCTGCATAAAGAGATACGTTAAAATCTCCCCAACAATCCAAGGGAGGTCATGAAATTTCACATGAATCATTTAAAGCTCCTCTCAGAGGTTGGACCTAAGAGAGCTCTCCATCGGCCCATACATGCTGGAAGACAACAATTCACATCCATCGGATTGGCTCTTGAAATGGCTGAGAGTATAAAGCATCTCTCTCTTTTCGATCAAGTTCCAATGTAGCTCTTTCCATCCTATAAGGATTCCATCCGAATTTCCATTTGAATCAATACCACACTTGATAAGATGGTCCCCTTCATGGAAATCCATATTGTCTCAGTCCAAGTATGGATCTTGGTTTCTTGCATTATCAAGAAGTTCAGTCTATATTCCGCCAAAAGAGATGAAGCCTTCTCAGGCGCTCCTACCTCCATAATGTTTAAACTAGAACTTTCATTGGGAAAAACCTGTAGTCTGTGATGTGCGAATCAGATCTTCTGCCATCCTTTCGATATTCATCCTACTAGATTCGAGCTGGTTTCGCAAGCCCTTCTGAGGTCTCCTTGATCTTCAACCCTTACAGAAGTGTCTACACGCCCATTTTTACGTGCTTTCCCACCATGTAATCAAAGGTGGCCCTAGAAAGAGGTAAACAACAAAAGCACCAAATCCTTTATAACATCTTCTTGATGTAAAATTTTCTCTAGTGTCTTGATGAGGGAGAGATGGGCATCGAGGAGGTGTCGTAACCCCCTACATGTAGATGTATGCTGTGGACGATCAACAAAGGCCTAATGAGATCGATCTAGAGTAGGAAGAAGATAGCCAGGAGCATATCACACTGTTCGGAATAATCCAAATCCATCCTGGAGTCAATAACGTAGTGTTGAAGAATGGTTTTTGTGGGTTGTGTTTGGTTCCACATCTTGGAGTGGTTGACTTTCGGTCACATTAATGGGACTTTATAAGGAGCCCCACACCCATTGTAACATTTGAGAAAATAAATAGAAAATTAGCACATTGAGGCGGTTCTCCCGTGGTTTCATCCCGCTATTTAGGGAGTAGGGTTCCACGTAATTCCCAGATGTTTATGTTTGGTTTCTCGTCTCTGATTGTTGATTTGCTTCTGCGTTTACTTATTACAACATGGTATCATAGCAATGTTGAGGCATCGATTCGTGTTTGTTCTTGCTGTGATTCCGTCATGGTTTTTCCTCTGAATTTGAGGGCTTCCAACAAGATTTTGTTTGTGTTGGGGCACACAATCATATGAGCAGGACGAATGGTGCGATTCCATCCCTTGACAATTGACGTTATTCGTTGCAACAGTTATTCCGTTGCAACCCTTAACGATTCAAGCCCTCGATGATTGTCGTGATTCCATTATGGCACACAACCTTCGACGAGCGACGTGACTCTAGCCCTTGTGGCTCCAGGTTGCGACTCTAGCCCTTGCAGCCCACAACCCCTTGCAGGTCCAGGTTGCTCCTCCTCCTTGGCACGAACCCCCTAGCGGATCCATCCCCTGACTCCAGCCTCACGAAACACGAATCTACCTCGACGATTAGGGCCTGTTAGAGATGTCGAGCTCTTGGCGATGATCTCGGAACCGCCTACGCGTGCATCATCAAATCCCTATATTGGCGACGACATGGGTTGTAAAGAGAACCCTATTTCCTTTTCTAATCGACAACAAGCCAATTCCCCTTCTAGGGGAGCTATTGTGGCTTTTAAAAAAACAAAGGGGGTTCTTTTCCTTATGCTCAATGATGCCTTTATATTAAAATTGGGGTTGCAATTAGTTCGAGCTCAATTTGGCTAATGAAAATTGGGGACTTGCAAAAATTTGGGCCCACCAATTTGGGTGCTATCTTCAAAAAGGTAGAGAGAAGGACGGGGCCCAATTCAAAAAGCGGGTTTGAGTGGCTTTTGAAAAAACTGAACAACCATTAGAAAAAAAGAGATTTACAATTAAGCGGGGAGAATTTTTAGGCCCTATGGGCCCATAAGAACGAAAGCAAGAGAAGCGAATGGGAAGAGTTGTTGTGAAAAATAAACTTATTTGCCGTGAAAAACGAAGGTGACCTGTTTTGAAGACGAAAAAAGGAGCCGTGAGTTAAAGAGAGAAGATGAAAAATTGAGGGGTTGTGGTGAAAAAAATTCAAAAAGTGCGATGAAAGAAGAGAAGGAAATTGTATTGATTGGCTAAAAAAAGGACCATTCCATAAAAATGACGAAAAGGTGTAGCGAGACTTTTAAAAAGTGAGTGAACATGTGAAAAAAAGAGAAAAAAAGGAGAGGAATGTTTGTGAAAAAATAAAGCAAAAATTGTGTTGGGATTGCAAAAAGGAAGAATTTATTGGTGATCCTTCATTGTTCTCCCAACTTGGTCGTTTTCGACAAGTTTGGGAGAAAGAGGGAGTGTTGGGGTAGTGCTTTTCTTGCTCTACCATTATTTGGGTAGTGGTGTCTTACCCCACCATTGTTTGAAGTATTGGGTAGAGGTTTCGAGGCCCCATTGTTTGAATTATTGGGTAGTGTTTATTGAGCCCTACCATTGGTTGAGACACTCTATTTGAGTGACTTATTGTTGGGTAGTGGTGTCAAGCCCTACCATTGTTGAATGGGTAGTGGTTTTCAAGCCCTACCGTTGTTTGAGGTGCTTTATTTGAGTGACTTAAATTTTTATGGAGTTCTCCAGTGGGTGACTCATTGTTGGATCCATCTTCCAGCGATTGTGGATGGTAACAAAGATGCCTCTTGGGTTATGGATGCAATGCAAGCGGGAGATGAAGGGGGCGACTGAAGGCTGGGTGGAAATGCCTAGCTGACGGGGTAGGCGTCGACGCCTGTCCGTGAATCGTTCCACGAAGTTCACCGAGCAAACCCTTCGGGAGGGGTTGTTTCCGCTGCAGGTCCTTGAGGCACTGGGCAAGGGTTTGCAGAGAGCCGATCAGTGTTTCGGCTGTCGTGGCCCTCGTGGGTTTCGTCAAAGAAGTAGAGTATGCTTGATGCAACGGACATACTCCAATCTTCCGGGGGCGCTGATTGGAGAGGGAGGGGGCTA